>CAUYMX010113557.1:0-15749 GCA_963573855.1 Lepilemur septentrionalis | reverse complement strand
GGATTGCTCAAGGTCAGGAGTTCGAGACCAACCTGAGCAAGAGCGAGACCTCGTCTCTACTAATAATAGAAAGAAATTAATTGGACAACTAAATATATATAGAAAAAATTAGCCGGGCATGGTGGCGCATGCCTGTAGTCCCAGCTACTCGGGAGGCTGAGACAGTAGGATCACTTGAGCCCAGGAGTCTGAGATTGCTGTGAGCTAGGCTGACGCCACGGCACTCTGGCCCGGGCAACAGAGTGAGACTCTGTCTCAAAAAAAATAAATAAATAAATAAAAATAAAACAAATGGCACTATTTTATTTTGTTTCCCCATTTATAGTAAAATTGATTTTTTCCAAACTGAGTAATGTATATGAATGTGCTTTTCATTTCTAACATGCCACATTATATACATTAGCTGTCAATATTCCTATACTTCCATAATGGTAGAAATATCCAAAAATTAAGAGCACCACTGTCAAACAGAGACTTACATTTTGAGAAAAGAAAAATCTTTTTTTCAGGTTATCTCATTTGCATGCAAGTAAGAGAATGTTGACTCTTAAATCTCTCCTCTTCATTAAATCTTAATTTCAGTAAAAGAAAAAATAAAATCTGCAAACTCCATGTACGGCCGCCTCTCTCCCTCTTCTGACCTCCGTCGTACACAAAACTTCTTGAAACTGAATTATTTCTCACCATATGGGATCTGAGAGTAAGATCAAACCCAACCTAGACAAATGCCGCGATGCCACAAGCTGACAACCGTTCCTGGAGTCCTGGGCCATGCCCGGGAGAGCCCCTGCCAGGGCCTACCGTTTTCAAACGAGTTTCATTTCTCTAACAATTTAAATCTGCCAAGAAGAAACCGAGACAGTCGAGCTTCGTGCCAAAAAGCCCCAAAGCTCAAGCGAGACGTGTATCCTCTCTTTAGCCTGCTGATGAGAGAGGGGAGCAGAGGAGGAGGAAAGGACAAAGATTCACGATGAGGGAGACAGAGGCTCACATGCCTCTGGAATGCCGAAACAGGACAACGTCTGGCCTCAGGATGTCACACTGTTGCGTCCAAATCCGGAACAGAACACACCCTCTTCCTCTCCCTGCCCTAGGTCCTTCGTCCCATTGCCCCATCCGGACCTTCCCGCGACTGTGTTACCATGGAAATGTCTCATCACCGGGGCTACTCCCCACCAGTCCAATTTCAGAACAAAGTCTTGGCACCAAGGAAACCATCCCAGGAAAACCCAACCGTCCCCTGCTGTCTGGCTTTCTGGTCTTTTGCTTCTCTACATCACCTCAAATCCACCCCCTAAAAAAAGGAGGTTGACAAGCAAGTCAAACTATCACATGGACCACCAGTTTGAGAGAAGAGGAGAGGAAAAAAAGAGGTGGTTAGTGGTCGCTTTTTACTCCCCAAGAGCCATATGCATGAGAATCTCCTCTGCCAGCCCGGCAGGTGCCTCCCTGACACCTCATGTTTGAGGAATGAGAGACCCACTGTTTACTCCCACAGGTCCAGGTGGTAAAAATCTCAAGTTTATCCAAGCAGATACCTTGCATCATAGCACCAAGTGACAATAAATCGGGAAGAATTGTTACTGTGGCAAGCGTCCATAGAAGCTACAAGGCGTGCTAATTTGAGGTACAATATTCTCATAACCAAAAGTTTAAGATCCTTCCAGTAGCTGAAATATAATCTTTTGAATCAAACTGTTCTGAATTCACGTCCTAGCTCCCCCTAGTGATGCTCACTGCAATTGGTTAAAAATTAAAGACCATTTGTATATCCATCCACAAAAGATTGCTTAAATACATTATGATGTATAAGTGGAGTGTTACGTAGCCATTAAAAATATCATAGAATATTGAATGACATAAGAAATAATCTCTCAGTAAGTGAAAAAGCACACTGAAAACATTATTACAGTATCCTATTTTTAAAATTATTTTCATAGAGAAAAAATATTAAAAGGATATTCAATGCCAAAATATTAACATCTTTCCATCAGTATGGTAGGATTATGGATGATTTTATTCTAGCATTTTTATTTTTCTGAAATTAAAATTATTTTTTGAAAAAAAAACCTGCGCTTGTAATTTAAATATAACAAATTTGCTCGAGTTTTAAATTTTACTATTTCATTGAAAATTCAGAAATGTAAATAATGATGTCTATAAACCCAAGCATAAATGCTTATCCAAATATTTATTCATATTTTCTCTGGAATGCCAGTATATTGATATACATTATGTTTGCATACACAGACACACTAACAGATGAAAACATTCCTCCTAATTCCTCATAGAAAAATCTGCGTATTTCCTCAAATTTTGCCTTAAAACCCAATTTAAAGCTCCACTGCAGAAAGAGTTCCAGAATATCTTTTTCATGCCTCCTCCTTTGTAAAAAGTCCTCAAATGCTGCTGACCTTGCATAATAATTTTTCCCTTACAACATATTAATTATTGCTCTGGCACCTCTGGTCTACTCATGAAATCAATGAAGCGTGAAATGTCTCTGTGCAGAGTAATATTTCATATTGGGTACTTTATGTATTAATTACTTTTCTGTTTTTTGCTAATCCAGTCGGGGAGAAAAAAAGCCACCGGGTTCTGTAATGAACCATCAAGCGAGGAAAGCAGGAAAACAGCAAACATTTCAGATTTGCTGACGCACGAAAGCTGCTAAGAAAAGAAGCTCCTGCCCTGGTCCCCTTTCCTCGGTGACAGCGACTCCTTGCGTGAGCCTTGTGCTGAGTAAGCGGGAGGGAACCTTCCTGTGGCAGTGACGGGCTTTCTTGTGCTTAAAACAACAGGTGTGGCGCTTGAGAAGCCAGTAGATTCAAGCCACACCTCGTTGTTTTGAGCCCGAAACACAAAATAAAATCCAAAGTCCAACACAACCATCCGCAGAAGATGATATACACAGAGGGCAGTTCAAAACTTTAACAGTTTACCAAATTATAATCTGCAAAAAAGAAAAAAAAATAGGGGAAGATCATCGTATATTAAGATTCTACTTAGTTGTCACTTCAGCTGCCCAACAGTTAAAAATACAAATCAGTTTGACAATCTGGGAGAGCAGCAGTTTTAATCCTGAATTCCAGGAGTTTTTCTCTCTCCTTCCTCTCTCCCTCTCATGCCAGTCATTCAGCAGAAACAGAAAAAAAATTCAGATGTGACATGTCTTGATTCAAGAGCTGTGTTAAGCAGTTATAAAGCCACTGTAATTTACAGCGAAGAATAAAGCTAACCTAAGAGACCTCAGCCCCAATTTGCTAAAACTTATTACACCTCATTGGCCACTGAATAGCCAAAAGAAGAAAAATGAAAAAAAAAATTATCTGAATAAGAAACTTTACTAGCGTTAGCCTAATGAGAAATAATTGGCTTAAAATTGCTCTGGCTACATCGATAGGTTCAGATTAACACTATTTACGATGTTATGATATCCTATTTCCTGAGTTATATAAAAGCCAAAGGAGTTACTGAAATACTACTAATGAGTGGATAGATGTTTTCAGATGTCTGACTCCTGAGCCTAGTTAAATGTATCAGTATGACGAGTAGTCCTCCACTGAATATCCTAGCTGTTGAATTAACATGTTGCAAAAACACTATATACGTATACACAATTATTTTAAACAATAATTTGAGTTTGAGATTATAGATGTACCAACTGTGTTGATTCCACTCACAGTAGCACTTATAAAGTGCTATGAACATGCTAACCAAATGAACGAGAATGCGTGATCGTTAACAACCAGCCTCCTGTTGACAACACAGCTCCGTGAAGGAAAGTGGGTTTTGTACCACATCATCTTTAATCCACATTTTTGATGAGAATCTTCTACAGCAAAACGTAGTCCCTTGCGCCAAAATGCTTCGGAGCAACGCTGAAGACAGGGGTAAAACTCATGGCCAAAATGGTACGATGCAAAAGAAAAGTAACCAGGAGCTGGTTTACCCCTAAATTAACAACCTTAATCCAAAATAATTCTAACATTCTCAGAAGCTATAAAAAAAAAAAAAACTTATCTGAATAAGAAACCTTACTAGCATTAGCCTAAGGATAAATAATTGGGTTAAAATTGCTCTGGCTACATTGATAGGTTCAGATTAACACTATTTACGATGTTATGATATCCTATATGATGATATATTATGATGTTATGATATCCTATCCATAATGGTGCGGTGAGATACCTGCCCACAACTTTCCAAAATTTCCAGTATGTATTAACAAGAGAGATGTACTATGTATTCTCTGTAGTACAAAACCCCCTACTGACATTGATTCTTAGACTAGAAAAAAAAAAAATTTTCCAAGAGTTACTTGGGTGATTCACACTATTTTCTTTTTTTTTTCTTTATTGAAATATACTTTACATATCATGCCTTCACTCCATTTTAAGTGTACAATTAAATGACTTTTAGTGAATTTATCAAGATGTACAGTTAATCACATAAATCAGTTTTAGAGGAATTCCTTCCCCCTATCGAGACCCCTAATTCCACCCCCCAACTACTCTTTTTACAAGCGTACAAATCAGTCGGAATCTCACGTGACTTTGGAAATTCTCAGCTCTGATCACTTTCTAAAATACATGCCAGATACTAAAAATCATGTCGACGGCAAAAGAGGAAGGTGACCTCCAAAGACAGGAAACAAAAACCCACCGCACACATATAGTTTAAAATGCTTATGAACACTTTCTTTGAGAAACATATAAACAAAGCCAATCCCCCTTTACCTGATCACCACCTTTATCACCTCTTAATAATTATTATGAAGAGGTTGCTTCCTATTTGAGGTTGGTTACTCATTTCACGACTTGTGTGTGAGTACAGCTAATTCAACCATGAAAAAAGTTCTTGTATCTATGTTAGGATGACTTTAAATAAAGTTTAAAAACAAGCCATTTCTAGCCCTTTGGGGTTTGTTGAGTTCCCTTGAGGTTTTCTGAGAATTATTAAAGGAAATGAGAAACATATGTTCCGCGTAGACCATGGACAGTACCAGTCCGAGTAAAATCAGGAGATTGTTGACTAGAAAGACAAAAGTTAAAGCTGAGAAGCAGAAATCGCTTCTCATAAATCGCTGGCTTATAAAAATAAAAGACTTTCCCTTTTCTTTTGTTTAAGGCGTAACTGTCCATGGCAGTTGTATAATACACTGCTTGGAGAAAGGAAAAAAAACCCGAATATTTCAAAGTCCAAGAATTCATGTAATATCATTTTACCAAAGCTTCCGGCATTGAAGTGTTTGTGTTATTAACACCCTCTAAAATTTACAGTAGTGACTAATTTGCTATAGTCACTGGACAGAAATCATGTAGCATGATTTACACTGCTACAAAATCTTTACTAACTTGGGCACCGTAAATTTGATCATTTAATAATTTAGTACTAAATCTCTTCTTTTAATGAAAGGAGAGTGATCATGATTATTATTAATGCTATTTTTAGTTAGTTTTAAATTATGCCATTATGATAAAACATTCTACTTAATTTAATATTTCAACTCAAAATTAATTTCCAAAGTCTTTAATTCTAGTCGGTCTGCATAATTACAAGGTATTGTAATACTCTTGCAACGGAATCTCTAAAGTGCGTTTAACAATAGGGGATGTCAAGTGAATATCTTATTTAGGTATCGTAGCTTAGAGTTGGATCTTGGTCTCTCAGAATTCCAACACTCAGCATTCTAATTCACAAACTAAAAATGTCTCTCCTTTTTGAAGAAAAATAATTGATAAAGCTACTCATATCAGATTCTGATAAAAAGCTCTGTATAATTTTAAAGTACTGTGATGAATTTTCGGTGTGTTTTTTTTCTTTTTTAAGAAAAATGTTCAGTGTGCTTTTGGAAATAACATGTCACCTCAAAGTGCTCTCATGTGCTACCTTCATCCAATTTACACACCTGATGGATAGAAAAGTGACATTTTTGTGCACAGCAGTTATTTCACATGCTGACAGGTGTCCATGCAAAAGCAACTTGCAACTTAAGACCACCCTCTACTGGCTCTCCCCAATGCTGCAAAAGCTATCATCAGCGTAACGTCCAACTGATTGATCCTAAATACTCCTCACTCAAAAACCTGAAAGCATCCTTGCAAAGAATTTGCCGAACTTGTCCCCTACCTCCTAACCAATACTCCAATATTCCATTTGCTCCAGGCTTAAAGACATGAACCACCCTTAAAGAAACGACAATAATCTGTTATGTATGACTCTTAGGATAACTAATCATAAGCATCTGTTAGGTTAAATGCTGTTACCTATAGTAATTAACTGCAGGGTTGTTGTTTTTTCCTACATAATGAACTTGATACTCTTGAATCAGACTTGATTGATAGACAGGTATAAATGCTGTTACCTATAGTAATTAACTGCAGGGTTGTTGGGGTTTTTTTCCTACATAATGAACTTGACACTCTTGAATCAGACTTGATTGATAGACAGGGGTGTTATAATTTATTGCCCTGCCACAGAAGATGATGTCCTGGGACAGTCAAGATTCTATTTAGGAACTAAACAGGAGAACATTTTGTTGCTAAGACAACTTTATATCGATGTGTGTTGCCCTTCATTGCTCAAGAGCCATGGTTTTGCCACCAAAGTCAATGCTATTGACTTATTATTATTATTATTAATATTGACTTGACTTTGGTGGGAAACTACTGCCCTGGAAGGGACATGGAATTTTGACTTAGGGTCGCTACCTCTCTACAACCTTGCGATTGACTGTGGATTAGTAATTTCCAGAGCTGGATAAAAGTGGAGTTACATTCCTTCCCTCTGCTCCCTCCCAAGCGAACTCTTGTTTCTAGGTTCAGAGACAAAGCGTTGCATTTATGAAACAAATACTTTGTTTCTCTCAAGCACTGTCCCGTCCATCCTGGAAAGATACAACTCATTTACCAAGTCACTTCATTTATTCAGCCAGTATTTGTCACAGGTCCTGGACTCTGTGGCAGGTGACAGGGATGCATCTCCTGTGTACCTGCCAGGTCCCCAGAGAGGCCGTTCCTGAGGGGTCTATGTGATCAGACCCTAAACCTATCACTTCACTCTTTCATTTCCATCGCAGAACTCACTGCTGCCTGACTTTGTTTACTTACTGGCTTATTAGTCAGTCCCCCCATCGTAGAACGTGGGCTCCAAGACAACAAAGAACTGTCTGCCTTGCTCGCCTGGTACCTCCACCCGATAGAATAATGCACGGCATTTACTAGTTGCTCAATAAATGTTTGTGCTTGTCTTTCCATTCTTGGGATACTTGACTTAGTAGAATGGGTTCCAGCTCCATCCAGGATAACACAAGAGGTGCTAGATCACCGTTGTTTTTTATGGCTGAGTAGTACTCCATGGTGTACATATACCACATTTTATTAGTCCACTCATGGATTGATGGGCACTTGGGTTGTTTCCACATCTTTGCAATGGAAGCATCCCAAGAATAGAAAAACAAGCACCACATGTACTCACCAGCAAATTGGTTTTAACTGATCAACACCTAAGGGCACATATAGTAGTAATATTCATCGGGCGTCAGGCAGATGGGAGCGGGGAGGAAGGGATGGGTATATTCACACCTAACGGGTGCGGTGTGCACCGTCTGGGGGATGGACTCGCTTGTAGCTCTGATTCGGGGGCGGGGGACAAGGGCGATGTACATGACCCTAAACATTTGTACCCCCATAATATGCCGAAATAAAATAAATAAATGTTTGTGAAACTAATGGACAGATTTCTGGCTACGTGATTTTTTTTCCCCCAGTATTAGCCCACATCCAACGAGGCTGAGTCCTGACAATTCTTACATTATGAAATCTGTCTGTTCTCCTCTTCATTCCTGCAGCTGCCACTGCAGCCCAGATGCTTAGGACGGGAAACTGACTCTGGAAAACTTAATAGGAAAAAAAAATGTATCAGAAGGATATGGGATATCTTATGGAATACATGAAAAAAAAAAAAACTAGGGGAAAGAAAACTAGACACAGAAAGGATAAGAACCAAGGTAGATGTTCAGTCATAGGAATTGAAGGATAGAAGCTTCTGAGTCTTTGAAGTCTCCCCAGTCTACATTGGCTTTGACTATCTTTTAAAATCAACTGTTACAGTTTAATGTGTTCTCCTTGAAAGCAAGAACAAGATCCAAAGAACAGGATTTCTTAGGAGGAGCCAGAAGATTTGAAAGCCATTCTTGTTTTTATTAGTTACTATAAAATGGATGAGATACTCTAAGAATCAGTTTCTACAGCTGATAAAATAGCAGGATCCCTGTCTTTCCTTCATGTGAGCAATTGAGCAAGATATGTAAGGATTTTTAGCAACAGAAAAAAAAATCATTACAATAATCTTGCCTTTCAAGACAAAACTGGGCAATACAGCAAGACCCTATCTTTATAAAAAATTTAAAAAATTAGCCAGGCATGTTAGCACATAACTGTAGTCCCAGCTACTCGGGAGACTGAGGCAGGAGGATCACTTGAGTCCAGGAGTTTGAGGTTAGAATGAGCTATGATCATGCCACTGCACTCCAGTCTGGGTGACAGAGCAAGACCCTGTCTCTAAATCATCATCATCATCATCTTGTCCTTTTAAAATATAAAATGTATTGTCAAGGAGATTAAGTATTGATTTGGTTAAGGTCTTCTCCCCCGTATTCTGTAAGGTTCTTAAACATCCTTAAATTCACACACATCTGTTGGCATCCAACGGAATGCCAGATTCGCTGCAAATTTAGGATGTTGATTACAGCATCTTCTTTTAAGTTCCAACTCACCTACCTCTGAGAATCTTCTTTTATTGAAACCTTTCATTTTTCCTTTCCATTAATTTTCACATCTCAGTTCTATAATCTCTATCCCTAGTAAACTAAAACTCTACTCTGCTTTTATAGTCCTGGATCTGATTGCACACTGAGATTTTAGGATAACCCACTAGCTTCACATAAACATCAAATATAAATTCTAAACCAATAGATTGTGCATAAAAATCAGTGTAACTTTGCAGGATCTCTGGCCTATTCATTTTCCTAGTTTTTATATATATATATGACAGAAAAGAGGAAATCATTATATATTTGTTGAATGAGTGAGTGAAAATACCGTCTTACCCTAAGACAAGGTCTACGTCTGGTAGACTGTAGTCCCTAAAATGATACTCATCTAGTAGGAAAAAAAAAAAAAAACTCAATTTTCCCCTTTCTTATGACAGAATTCCTTCAAATCCTTCGGTATTTCTCCCTATGGCCAACAATTGTCTTCTCTGGGCTTTGGAAATCCCTGTTATAAAAGTATGTAGCATGACAAACTGTATTCAGGGACAGAACCAGGTGTGTATTTCCTCCAAATTATGAGGCACATCGATAACGCTGTATCTCAGTTTGACAATGCGTGTGTGTGTCCCGTGTAACTTTGTAACTTTATGAGCATCAGAAAAAAATCTATAGGAATCCTTCGGAGGAGAAAATATTAACAAATATTGGAGTATAATTACTTAAGAGATCTAACAACAACATTTTTCCAAGTTGTTTTCATTTACCCTGAAGGTAACTAGCACATAGACCTTACCCTGGAAAGAAAAAGGTAAAAGGAAAATAAACCATTTTTAATTTAAGTCTCTACTATATATTCGGCTGTAGATGAGACATGTCTATGAATGTTTTGCACTAAATTGTGATCCCTTTGCAAGCTCCCGTCTCAAATGTGCCACCTGACACTGTATCCAGAGCTAGCCGCAGTGCCAGACACATAGTAGGTCTTCCCTAACAACAGGGGCTAAGACCAGCTGGGCCCTTACTGCATGCTGTGTACTATCCCAAGCACTTTTCACAGACTAATTCACTTTATTCTCATGCCAATGCTACAGAATAGGCGCTAGGCTCATTTTACAGATGAGGAAACAAGCTAAGAGAGGTCACACAGGTGGCAGAGCTAAGTTGCAAATCTGGGCAATGCAACATTGGAGCCCAAGCTGAATCGCCATATTGGTCTTGTTGAGTGAATACAACAACATCATGCCCTTCAGGAACCAGTACCTTTTTATACAGAGATGGTTCCGGGGTTGACGCAAACGTGTACTTGTTTCAAAGCCACTGCCTTCTGTTAAAACAGGTGATACGGGCCGGGCGTGGTGGCTCACGCCTGTAATCCTAGCACTCTGGGAGGCCAAGGCGAGTGGATCACTCAAGGTCAGGAGTTCGAGACCAGCCTGAGCAAGAGCGAGACCCCGTCTCTACTAATAATAGAAATAAATTAATCGGCCAATATATATAGAAAAAATTAGCCGGGCATGGTGGCACATGCCTGTAGTCCCAGCTACTCGGGAGGCTGAGGCAGGAGGATCGCTTGAGCCCAGGAGTCCGAGGTTGCTGTGAGCTAGGCTGACACCACGGCACTCTAGCCCGGGCAACAGAGCGAGACTGTGTCTCAAAAAAAAAAAAAAAAACAGGTAACACGGTGAGTTTCCCCGCCCTCGTAAATCCCAGGGAAAGCCTCTCTCCCTTCCACTCTCCACCTCTCATTCTTCACCGCTCAGGACTAACCATCAGCCTGTGATGCGGGGCAGAATTGCCAACCAGCATCCCGATGATGCCGTCATTTCCAATTGGCACTTGGGAGCTGTGAGGATAGGAGGCATCACTCACCGCCAAGAGTACAGATGTTTCTAATTGCTTTCCATTACCAAGAATAACAGCTGTTTACATCTATCAGCAGATAATTCACAAGAGCTCCAGACTATTAAGATAACACACCCCACCTGGTCACCATCACACGTTGTCAAGGCCAAGGCAGAGGCTGCCAGAACCCCCTTCCACGTCTCTGTTCGTCAACCGGGAGCATGTGTCACCTTCAGACATCCTTATGCTACCCCGCAAGCCCTGGCTTCTTGGTGGCCCGACACATCAAACGGACATATGGACTCTTCATGGCTTTGCAGTAAATGTTTTATGGTTATCTTCCAGCCAAGGGCAGCTGACAGAGAGGAGCAAGGGACTTGCAAATCGCCCGATGGAAGAATTTCCACACATTTCTCACAGAAGAGTAAGAAGTGCCCTGCTTGGAGGAGTTCCGCAGCTGCAATAGGTTTAACTTCCCTTAACGTACCAACGAGTCACATTTGGTGATGGATTATGCGATTCGATAGCTTCCCAGGGCCTTGGGCACAGACTCAGAATCCTTAAAACGGACGATGTTAATAATTCCATAAACGTCATCACATAGTTTTATTGACCACAGAAGACGACAAATATTAAAACACATCATAGACATTGGAGTTAAAAAGACTAACATACCTCCTTGCCGTTGCCATGTGGATCCTTACTCCTTTTTTTTTTTTTCCAGCCTACTTTAAAAGTGACTCAGGCAATTGGTCTCTACTATTTTTATTGTTGACACTCCAGAATCTAACACCGCTTTGTGTTCCTGCTTCTAAAATTGACCATGTACACATTCAGATACTTTTTTATCCATCAATTGTTTAACCTATTAAAAATAATGAGAGTATCTTCTATGTAAAACCACAGAAATGTTCACAAAGCTATATATACCGAAAAATTTCTCTTATGGTTTGTGGCAGCTTCTACCCAAGGTGCCCGTGATCAATTCCCCCCTTCGGAAGGTGGAATCCGGCCAGGTGCCATGAATCCCAGCATTTTGGGAGGCCGAGGCGGGAGGACCACTGGAGCCCGGGAGTTTGAGGTTGCAGTGAGCTGTGATCACACCACTGCACTCCAGCCGGGGCGACAGAGTGAGACTCTGTCTCAAAATACACACACAAAAAAAAACCCCAAACAAACAACAAAAAAAGATAGAATCTACAGAGTCCTTTGACTCTGGGCTGGCCTCCGATTGCTTTGACCGGTGGAATATGCCAGAAGTGATACTTTGCCAGTCCTAGGACTAATTCTTAAAAGGACGGTCTCTGTTTCTCTTCTCTTAGAATCTCTTGCTTTGAGAGAAGCCAAGGGCCACGTAGGAACCCTCACCACCCTGCCGCCTCCAGGCTGCAAGGAAGCACGGGTAGCCCTGCAGAAGGATGAGATGGAGAAACAATAACAAAGGCCTCACCTCAACTGTTCCTGCCATTCCAGGATCCCAGGCATTCCAACCCTCTCTAGCAGGGCAGCCCATCCTGGCTGAGGCTCTGGGTATCATATAGCAGAGGCAGGAGGCTATCCTTGAATTATTGACCCACAGCATGTGAGCATCGTAAAAATTGTTCAGTGTTACACAGCAATTGGTAACTAGAACATAGCCCGCCTGACTTTCATCATTTTTTGAGCATTACTCTGTGATACTGTCGGCATTACTTGTGAGAAAAATCCTCCTGTTAAGTCATAATTCACGCCATAAATATCCGTGTAGTTTCTAATGCAAGAAACAAAAAGGAAAACAGGTAAGTGCTCACAATGCACCTGACTCCTCTTTTCCTCTAAATCTGTCTGGCTCCATTGTCAATGGGGAGGAGGGGGTGGTTACTACACAGTGTTGCTTATAAAATAAGCTATCATGTATTTTAGGTGTCCGCTACGGCACTGGATATCAGTTCAAATCACCGTACTTAGTTTTCCCGGTCTAAATATACATCCAACAGTCTGGTTTTAATTTAGAATAAAATCCTCACTTCCTTCCAGGAAATTTGTTTCTTTTAATAGAACTTTGAGTTTGGAAAACCGTACAAATCCTCCCCGCACAACATCAGATATAAATCTGCGATTGGCAAACTGCTAGTTTTGAAACCTTAGGAGGTGATTGTGTTTTGCAAATATGTTCCCTTTTACAATAACTCCTGATCTGTGCATATAGCAAACTGCGTACATATAAATATAAAGATATGTATTATACACGCATATTGTGTATGTATGATGCATATATTGATACAAATTTAAGTCAGGATTAGCTGTAATGCGCATCTGCAAACGTACGAGATTTGTTTTGTCACTTGGCATCTGCCTAGCGGTGGTGAGGAGACCCCCACATGAGAACAGAGACCCCTGGATTCCAGCTCACCACCCCAACCTTCCTGCCACGCCCCTGCATGATTCTCAGGAGACTGGCCTAACAACCCGAGTTTCTTTTCACTTCTAAAACTTATTATTCTAATACATTTTCTTACTTTATTTTCTGACCTGGGCTTATCAGCTTACATGCCCGCCAAATGGACTCAGCCTCATTCCTATCTTACAATATCTTTTAGCAAGAAATCGAACATTTCAACGTGACCGAGATAAAAATTATTTTCTTCATTTGGTCGAATTTTGTAGCAAAAATAGGAAACAGCCAGCTACTCCCCTTCTAATAACTTTAGGGTGTTGATGCTCAAGTACCACTATTGGCTCTTTTTAAGTTTTTGGAAAGAAACATTTTCCCTAATTGAATTCAGTCATTTAAGAAAGGCACAAGTTTTCTTAAACTATCACGCCATTTAGTGGGGAGAAGGAAACACGTGTTTTATGTTCCCTTTTACAAAAAGAAAAATGCATATTGTTTTTAATTACTCTTGAGTATAGTTCAGTTTAGAGTCTCACTGTGTTGCCCGGGCTAGAGTGCCGTGGCGTCAGCCTAGCTCACGGCAGCCTCAAACTCTTGGGCTCAAGCAATCCTCCTGCCTCACCCTCCCGAGTAGCTGGGACTACAGGCATGTGCCACCATGCCTGGCTCATTTTTTCTATATATGTTTAGTTGGCCAATTAATTTCTTTCTATTTTTTTTAGTAGAGACAGGGTCTTTCTCTTGCTCAGGCTTATTTCGAACTCCTGACCTTGAGTGATCCTCCCGCCTTGGCCTCCCAGAGTGCCAGGATTACAGGCGTGAGCCACCGCGCCCAGCCTAAACTTATTTTGAAATGACTAGAGAGTCACGGGAAGCCACAAGAACAGTACCTAGAGTCCTCTGAACCTTTTACTCAGACCACCAATGCCCTGCAGATTTTGAAATCTCTCTTTTCCTTTGTCCCTGTGAAACACCAGAAGACAAGGATATTTCTTAATATCAAAGCTGCTCTCACATTTGCCGTCCAGGGCTGCAGGGAGACAGCTGCTTATTAACGGGATTGCAAGGAGAACGAAGCTAACACAGGGCTGGTGAACACACCCGTTCCCAGGCTGGCATGATATGGCATGCAAGTTGGCGTGCAGAGTTCTGCAAACATATGGCAGGCAGAAGCTGCTGTTTCCTCCTAGGGAATGGCGTCAGAGACGACAGCTCCCGCAGCATTGCAGACACACGCCCCAAAACTCGCCAGTGCTGCTGAGGGCTTAGAGCACGTACCATTTCCCCATCAACATAACGGGAATGGAATTCTAGACGTGGTGTCCCGCCTGCACCCATAGGAACCGAAAGCCTGTGTTTCCCCAAGAAGACACGTAACTGGACGTCCTTGCTGAAGCTTTTGCATCAGAGCACAATTCAGGGGCGTTACATTTGCACCTATGAGACTACATCATAAAGAAAGTTCTACCTGGTAAAACTTCAGCCATTCAGTTTAGCCCTTTGCCTCCAGACAAGCGAGTGCTTATGGACAGAAGGAACTATGAGGATCCACACCTTTGCTTCACGGTGGATAAAACAGAAATGTTCTATGACTTGTCCAGATATCCAGAGTCTGAGTCTGGATGAACAGTCAAGACTTTACACTTTCCTAGAATTCTGTTGCTAAGGCAGCTCGTTCTTCATTACGGAGCCTCTCCCCACCCAAATGTCATCGTCTCCACTCTCTGAAAATTCATCCAACTTTACCTACATCTTTACCACTGAAATTCATTTTCTTCATCCTGTTCTCCACGGCGGTAAAGTGCATTTAGTATGTAATAAACCTCCATGTTTTTGAAGACGATCATCGAATTTCTCTCAGCTCTCCCTTAGTCGAACTACATAAATGAAGTCGCTTCAGGAAGAAGGTTGTGATACAGGTCTCTGTTTTTGAGCATCTATATTTATATCCACTCAGAGGATTCCTATTTGCTTAAAAATATAAACTTGATCATACATAAAACTATCCCCATTCTAGAAAGTCTACTATATAAAGATATTTCAACTAAACATGGCTTTTCTCTTTCAACGCACTTTTTAATTTAAACAAATAGCTGGAGAGTCATCATTTGGTGGGATATGTTATTCCAAAAGACTTTACTGGTTTAATGGAAAAGTTCTTCATTGAAAGAGTGAAGCCCTACACTCTTTTTTTTGAGAGTGTCTCACTGTTGCCCGGCTGTAGAGTGCTGTGGCATCAGCCTAGCTCACAGCAACGTCAAACTCCTGGGCTCAAGCGATCCTCCTGCCTCAGCCTCCCAAGTAGCTGGGACTACAGGCACCTGCCACCATGCCGGCTAATTTTCATAATATTTTTTTAGTTGGCCAATTAATTTCTTTCTATTTTTAGTAGAGACGGGGTCTTGCTCTTGCTCAGGCTGGTCTCGAACTCCTGACCTTGAGCTATCCACCCGCCTCGGCCTCCCGGAGTGCTAGGATTACAGGTGTGAGCCACCGCGCCCGGCCCATCTCAGTTTTTCTATTCCAGTGGAATAGACTATGTTTATGTGGTTTACTATATAAATATATAGTACTGTATGTATATAAATACATAAATATAGACCTTATATTTATATGGTTTACTATATATACTACTGTATATATAAATATAAATACATAAATATAGACTCTATATATGATTTACTATATAAATATAAATACATATAGACTATTTATATGGCTTACTATATAAATATACAGTACTGTATATAAACATAA
>CAUYMX010113554.1:0-11235 GCA_963573855.1 Lepilemur septentrionalis | reverse complement strand
GGCCTCCCAGAGTGCTAGGATTACAGGCGTGAGCCACCGCGCCCGGCCCAGTGCAGTTTTTTGTTCCTCGTTTTCTACTCACTGGCCTACGTGAGCTGTTTGTTTGACGGCCTCAGTTCAGGACTAAGGAGCAAGGCCAGGTGAGGGTCTGCGGGCAAGGAATGGACACCAACTGCTTAGGTGGGGGTTCTGTTCTGGGCTCTGAGGGAAAAGGAGGTTGAGTGGGGGGTCCTTGAGATTGAGGTGAGAACAGTTACCTGGCATTTAGCTTACAGCTCCGAGCCAGAAAGTCATAATAGTGGTTTATCGCTGGTAACATTTGTGCTGAAAAATTTTTAGGCCCAAACTGCCTCAGATATGCTCAGCAATGTAGAAACTTTGGATGCTCTTGGTCAGGTCCATGGCGGATCCAAAATGGATTCTTGAGAAAAATCCTCACTTTGTGCCCACATGCTGTGAGGAGATGGGACAGCCTCATACGTGGATGCGAACCCTGGTCTGCAGCTTTCATTTCTGTAATAGAAGTGGGCTCAGTGGTTAACTCTGCCAAGTCTAAGGATCTTGGCACTCCAGGCCCTGACAGGAAATTGGACCTGGAACTATTAATTTTCCTCATAAAACAATCAACTGAAAAAAAATTTTCAAGATAAATAATAGATAAAACAGTACTTACTTTGATACTTAGCACACTAAATATTTGTTGAATTGCTGAATCCATTCTAGGTATTTGAAGTTTTGTTTTCTAGGGTACTGGCTTTTGAACTCTGCCATAGGAGGCTATGAGGCCTTCTGAGGAGGGGAGAGAGTGGAAGGAAGGAAAAAAGCAGCTTTAACTTGACACGTTCTATATACTAGATGTCTCTAGAAGGTTCTATTTGAAGAAAAGTTTTCTCTGCAAACCACACTTTGGGAAAACCACTAATGTAGGCAAATGACATCTTATCCTTGGATCCACCTAGGTCATTAGACGGCTTTCATTAGAAAGCTACCCATGTTGTTTTTGCTTCCAAAAAACACTTTCACCAAATTGTGTACCAAAGTTGTTTTTAAATTATATTTAAGGTTCATATAAGGACAGGCTTTTGCTGTGACACTATAGAATATATTAATAGGTCCTTTTTAACACATGTTCCCTACACAAGGCCCCACATGAAACATATCTCTGAGTTTAATACTAAGAAAAACCTTGTTTCACTGGATAATAATAATAATTCCCCTTCTCTGACAATGCAGATTAAATAATTATTTTAATGCCAATTTTTTTCTTAGACATCCTGAAATTCTGAGCTAAGTTTTATGCTCATCACAGAAATAGTATTGATTTTTAGGACTGGAATATTTGTTTTCTCTGTTCCTTACCTTTCTCTCCCAATTTTAATTATTTCCTTTCTATTTTATTATATATGCCTCTTTATATACTGCCTCAAATGTAGGCTATAAATTGAATAGAGGCAGGATATGAATTGAATAAATAAAATATGTCTAAACCACTTATGAACAAAATCTTCTTGGGCCAGAGCCTAAACATTACTTATATTAAAAGATCTGGTTCCCTACCTTCTACAGGAATATCTTTTACTTATTTCCTTGTATTGTTTTTCATTCTTCAAAGGTCATAGAATTTTAGTTAGCATATTAGAAGGCTCATGGATCTAGATTCTGTGTTTACAGCAGGTGAAGCCTTATTTACAAAATGCCACTTTGCAGACTGTAGAGTTCTTACTTACTTGGGCTGGCGTAATTTTGTGTGACCGAAATTTGGCAAAGGGTTTTTATCAGTTTGAAGAGAGATAAGTGGAGCATTGAATTTTAGAACTTGAAGGGACATTAGAGTTCATCCACCCCCTGATTCTCAACCAGGGAGACATCTGGTAATGTTGGGAGACGTGTTTGGTTGTCACAGCTGGGGTGGGCACTGCTGGCGTTAAGGATGCAAATCAGCGATGCCACTGAACACCCTGCAATGCACAGGGCAGCCCATGCACCAAAACTTCCATACTGCCAAGATCGAGAAACCCTGGATCTAACCAATTTTGTAATTTTTCAGATAAACTGAAGCCCAGAGAGTCTGTGACCTGGTCTTCGAATATAGGATTTAAAATATAATTACCCAAATTCATTCTTAACATCGTGAAATGATGAGAAGTTTCCCTTCGAGATTGGGAACAAGACAAAGATGTCTGCTACTGTAGACTGTTCTCAAAAGTTCAGTGCTTCTCCCTGGAGGTGCCCCTCTGTGGGAGAATTATACATTTTTGAACTGTGGACGGCAGACATGGCCACTTGACTCGTTTGGGCTTATGAAATGTGAGTAGAAGCGACACATATCACGTTCAGGTGGGAGCCTTAGGAGCACATGCATGGTGTGCCATGTTCTTTTCCCTCTGCCAGCAGGGCTGGCGGTGTTCCAGTGAGAGGCAGGGCTGGCAGCCTGGGTCCCAGAGCCACAGCTGGCCCTTGATGCGGGTACCGTGAGAACTGGAAATAAACCTTTACTGTTGTGTTAAAAATGGAATCACATTATCAATTAGGATCCTAGGGAGTGTGGCATACGGTATTCCGTGAAGAGTAAGACTCTGATGCCCTCCTTTCCTTTACACCTTCAGGTCTGCATACACAACCTTCAGTGCTTTCTCCTCCCTCTGTGGCACCCCAGTCAGGGCACCTCTGTTCACACCCATCTGGAGTCCACAGCAAACAAGGCTTATGCCAAGTCCTGCTATGACTGAGATGGCAACATGAGTGCTTTTCTTTTTTTGTGGTTTGTGTATCTGTATTTTTAACATTGTAATACTAAAACTACTGACATTGAGCATTGGACAGTAAGACAGATTTTTCTTACCTTCTCCCGGCTTTGCAGCAATTTTCTCTGCCTTGCTCCCTCCCTTCCTTTTGTGTTTGCTTCCACTCAGGACTGGGCACCAATGCACGCATCGCTGGCTGGCTTTTATCTACCTAAATGTGGAGTCTGGAATAATCAGTACTCAGAGAGGAGGGAATAAGTGGCTAGCGAAGCATACTGATCGTGGTTAACGGGAGTCACCGAGCAGCTGGATCTTCTGCGAGAGCGAATGGCTAGTTTGGTTTAACGTTAGGTGCTGATTATACAGAGTCGAAAAAACAATGATCCTTCACTCAAAGGAAGCTTACCTTAGAGTTTTGCAGGAAAATAGACCTGCAAGCAAACTGCTCTGCCTGCTTACCTCTAAACTCACTCTTGAATCTCTGATCTTGATACTCTGATGGTGGAGGAAAAGCCCTCCAGAGAAAAGGCAGTAAGAGATCCAGAGTCCAGAGCTTTCTCTCCGAGACTTAAAGTAGATATGGTTGAACTCCCTTCTCTCTCCCATCCCCTGTCTTCTGTCTGTCCTTCCCACAACTTTAGGGCTTTTAAAGGAGTGGAGAACTCCCAGGACGCAGGCCCTCTCATCTCACTCCTTTGTAGGGAGTCCGAGGTGTTTAGTCCTCTAGGGCTTTCGTGAATAGTTGGTGTTCTCAGTTAGCAGTTGGCAGAATCTCAGAAGATTCTGCCCTGGGTAGGATAGGACATTCATTCATTCCTTTGTGTGCTTGCCATGTGCCAGGTGCAGTTCCAGAATTGGGGAATTATTGCTTAATAGGACAAATAAGGCCCTTGCTCTCGAAGTGCTTATGTACTAGACATTAATTATATAATGTCTATTCCAGTCTATGTCCTACGCCAAGCCATCCTCTAACCTTTCTTATCTTTAACTAGGCATCTTCCAGTGGTTAAACCAGCATCACCAGGTTGACAGTATAACCCAATTAATACGAACAATATGAAATGCCTGAGTTCACCACCCACTCAGCTCCCAGCTGGCTGGCCAGGGGTCCTGCTCTGTTGAGGCAGAATTTTAATTGACTCTCAGCTGCCTGACTCCTAGACATTAATACTAACATCTCTAGATTCCATAAAGCTATGCCTTGCTCACCTGATTGGGTATCTCCATACTGCTGATGAGTGGTGTCTACTTACCTCTCAGCTATCTGTGAGAATGTTAGCTTACATGGTCATTCCAATGAATGTTCTTTTAAAAAGAAGGAAAAAAATAACTGCTAGAGTCATGCTCATTAAATTTTAACTTCTTTTGAGTTTTGCCTCTTCTCTCAGAAGTTCAGTAGCTTAAAGACAGATTAAAACACCCAAAGAGCAATTCTTCGCTCTGAACCTGATTCTCTTCAACCTTCTAGAAATTATTAGCCATTTACTTTACTTTGATTTTCCTTTATTCAGACTTCTGTAAGTTGCCAGATGTGTTCATCAGACACTTCTAGAAACTTGCATATTTTTGGAACTCAATCAGTGTTGTTTGGATAAACGAATGTGAACTCTTTAGGAATCGCTCATTCCGTAAATGGTCTTTCACCAAGATTTCCAGAAACTATTTTCATACTAAAACAAAAGACAAAACACCCGTCTGCTTCTTCCCACAGAGTTCCAAAACAGCTTTTACATGATGATCTTGAACATATTTTAATCTTGTTTATGACAAAAATAAAAAGGCATCATCACATTTTTCTTTAGATAGTTCATTGTTTTCCCCATGAATTCATAAGAGTTCTTTGTCTATTATGAATATTATTACTTAGTCTTGAAAATGATTTTCCTTCTGTACTGTTTCTCTCTTAATTTTATTTAACTTTTACCTTACAAAAATGTAAGGTGTCCACACAATCAGATGTATCTATTTTTTCCTTTCTGGTTTCTTTATTTTCAATTTTACACAAAAATGGCTACCAGGTTCCTAGGTTATGTAAATATTCTTAAATGCCCTCTAAAGTTTTAAAATTATATTTTCCAGTTAAAGTTTAATCCACTGGAATTACTCTTTATTTTTCCCAGTTGGACAACCAATTGTGTCAGCATAATTAAACTATCCTGCCCTATGGAATGAATTGCCATCTCTTGTCTATTTCCACATCTTTTCTTAGATTTACTGTTCTGTGCCACTGATCTGTTTACAGGCCAGTATCATAAAATTTGAAAGCATTTTTTTAATGGAAATTTTAAAATAGTAGAGACTCCCTTTTATTATTTTTGTTTCTCCTAATTTTCCTTGGTTATTTCTACATTTTTATTTTTCAATATATGTAATTATAAATCATTTAAATAATTCGGCTCCAAAACCTCATGGAGAGTCTAACTGGAATGAATCTTCTGATTCACAAGCATGGAATATATTTCCATTTATTCAAATCTTCTGGTATGTTTTTTAAATATGAGTTTTATAGGGTTTTTTTCATGTAGGATATGTACCTTTCCTAAATATTTTATAGTTTTTTATAAATGGAATTGAAACATTTCCTATTCTGTCTGGTTATTATTATGATAAATAACATTATTGATTTTTTTCATATTCTTCTATTTATTTTATCGTATTTGTTATTTGAAAGCATTTATTAATTGACCTTTTTGGGTCTGTTTCCTCTTTTGAATATGTAAGTACAAAGTAGATTGTGTTTACCTTGCTTACTAATTTATTCCTAGCCTTCCAGCAGGACAAATGAATGAATGAATGGACATCCTAAAAAGAATTGAGAGAAGATTCAACAATCTTACTTTCTGTTTTCTTCTTTTATCTTTCTGTTTCTATCACACACTAAGCTTTGTAACATTCTTAGGTTAATTCTCCAAATAAATTGGGAAGGTCACCCAAGTTTTTCCTTAACTTTTTAAGAACAACTTTATGAAGTATATTTTATATATCACAAAAACTACCCATTTCAAAAGTACACAATTCAATTATTTTTAGTAACATTACTGAGTGTTGATGTTACTAAACTATAAATATAAATCAGATTTAGAATATTTTCATCCTCCTAATAAAATCCCTCCTGTTGAATTATAGTTAATCCCTGTTCCCACTCTCACCTCCAGCCCCAGGCAACCATTAATTTACTGTTCATTTCCATGGATTTGCCTATCCTGGACATTTCATATAAATGAGATTATACAATATGTGGCCTTTTGTGACTGGCTTCTGTCACTTAGCATAATGTTTTTAAGGTTCATCCGTGTTGTAGCCTGTATCAGTGCTTCATTTCTTTATTGCTGAATAATATTCCGTTGTATGGATATACCACATTTTATCTATCTATTCATTAGTTGTTATCTATCTGTTCATTTAGGTTGTTTCCACTTTTTTGTTATTATGAATAATGCTATGAACTTCAAATGTAGGTCTTTGTGTGGATATATGTTTTAATTTCTTTAAGTACCTAGGAGTGGAATTGGTGGTCCATTTTACGGTTTTTGAGAAATTGCCAAACTGTTTTCCAAAGTGGCTACACCATTTTATTAATATATTTCTAGTAGCAATGTATGAGGTTTCCAGTTTCTCCTTCCTTAACTTTTTCCTCCCAGTGTATTAATATATGGTTAAGGTATCATTTATATTGAGGTACAATTTACATATGATAAAATGCTCAAATCTTGTGTCCAATTCAATGATTTGTTTTTTTTTTTTGAGACAAAGTCTCACTCTGTTGCCTGGGCTAGAGTGCTGTGGCGTCAGGCTAGCTCACAGCAACCGCAAACTCCTGGGTTCAAGCGATCCTCAGCCTCCTCAGTAGCTGGGACTACAGGCATGTGCCACCATGCCCGGCTAATTTTTTACATATATTTTTAGTTAGCCAATTAATTTCTTTCTATTTTTAGTAGAGCTGGGGGGGATCTCGCTCTAGCTCAGACTGGTTTCGAACTCCTGACCTTGAGCGATCCACCCACCTTGGCCTCCCAGAGTACTAGGATTACAGGCGTGAGCTACCGCGCCCGGACTCAATGAGTTTTTGATGAATGTATACATGCATGTATACAGCTACTGCAACAATCAAGCTATGGAGCATTTCCATCACTCCAGAAATTTTTCTTATTCCTGTCTCTCAAAGACAACTACTGTTTTGATTTCTACCATTGGAGATTAGTACTGTTTATTCTAGAATTTCATATAAACCAAACCTAGAGTTTGCACTCTTTTGTGTTGGGTTCTTTCACTCAGTGTCAGGGTTTTGAGTTTCGTCAGTGTTGTTGTGTTTATTTCAGTAGTTTGTTCCTTTTTTTGGCTGAGAATACTCCAGTGTATGAATGTGCCACATTTTGTTTCCTGGTGATGGACATTTGAGTCATTTTTAGCTTAATAGTTATTAGAAACAAAGGTGCTAATTAACAGTCGTATACAAGTCTTTTTGTGGACATGATTTCATTTTTCTGGTATATAAATACCCAAGAAGAGGGTAATTGCTAGGTCAATAGGGTAGATGTATGTTATCTACTGTTTTTTATCTAGTACTAAGTCATTTTAAAAAATCCTATATGAGAATTACGGTTTCTAAAATGTCTTTGACTTTCTAAATAATTGCACCATTTGCTTACATGTATAATTTTGTCTTTTATTTTATTTTTATTGGGTTTTTTTGTATCAAACCTTTAAAACATTCCATAATGTTTCAATAATGACAGGGATATTTGGCATTATCGTTTTGTTTCTGATTTGAATGGAAATGGTATTGATGCATTATCACTTAGTATGATGTTTGCTTTTTTAAAGTAATTTTAAGCTTTCCTTCTTTTACCTAGCTGCCAAATATGTTATGGAAATCTCTGAATGTCCTTCATTTGCTTGTCTTCCTTTATTTGTTGATATAATAAACTATGTGTATAGATTTCTTAACATGAAGTCTTTCAGCTTTCCTGAAACAAATTTTACAAAAAGCAAAAGGTAGGAATAGGATTTTACAGAAGAGGAAATCTGAATGACCAGCAGACATGCAAAGATGCTCAACCTCAGTTTTAGTCAGGGAAATATATATTAAAGTAACATTGACACACCACTTTTTATCCATCAGACTAGCAAAGGTGTGATGATCACCAGTTCTGGTGAGAGTTCAAGAAAAGAACACACTCATTTCTCAGAAGGAATGTGAATTATTATAGGCTTTGAGAAAGCTATCTGGCCAAATATTTTAAAGCTAATACTATATATAATTGTTAGTTAGTCAACCCCACATCTTAGAACTCATCCTAAAGAAATAAAATTACAGAGATCATTTTGTATGATGACGAGAACTAGAAAAATCTGAAGCCCATCAGTAGGGGAATGATTAGATCTAATCCATGTCATATATTCATAGGATGGAATTTACACAAGTAATAAAAGGAATGAGTTAGATCTTTATTGATCTGGAGGAGTTTCTGGAAATTTTTTTTTTTAATGAAATGAACAAGTTGCCCAGAAATGTACATAGTATAATCCAGATTTTGTAAGATAAACAATAACAGGTATGTGTACGTTTGTGATCCAACAGGCAAAGGAAAAGGTGTGAAAGATGTTCACTGGACTGCAAACCCTGGTTTCCTGGCTAGAGGAGTAGGGCTGGCTAAAGGGAGGTGGGAGGTGAGAGATGTTGAGTTAAAAAAAGGAAACAAGGAAAAAAACCCACACAAATTGAAAAGAAAATGAGTTAACAGTATATTTATATAAATAATATTTATTCAAAAACTTTATAATGGGCCAGGCATGGTGGCTCATGACTGTAAATCCTAGCACTCTGGGAGGCTGAGATGGGAGGATCCTTTGAGGTCAGGAGTTTGAGACCAGCCTGAGCAAGAGCGAGACCCCGTCTCTACCAAAAATAGAAAAAATTAGCCAGATGTTGTGGCATGCACCAATAGTCCCAGCTACTCAGGAGGCTGAGGAAGGAGGATCGCTTGAGCCCAGGAGTTTGAGGTTGCTGTGAGCTAGGCTGACGCCATAGCACTCTAGCCCAGGCAACAGAGTAAGACTCTGTCTCAAAAAAAAAAACAAAAAAACTTTATAATGATGAAAAATTTAGAAACTACATAAAGATTAGCTTAATGAAATTATTGCAGCTGTTAAAAAAGTGTGATATACATGTGTTTAGAATGTATATTAAATGAAAATTCAGATTGCAAAAGAGTATGCATACTGTGCCCCTGTCTATGTTGTACGATTATGGGTGTTCTTGTTTACTGTTTTGCTTTTTTACTTTTTTAAATCTTATGTGGGAAAAGAGCAGAAGTTATTTCTAGGTGTATGAATCACTAAAACACAGTTGTTTTCCCTAAATTATACTTTTCTTGGGGATAGCTGTAATTTCATGATATTTAGTTCAATATTTAATTAGATGGTAGGCTGATTGAGGGTAGGAATCCCTTCTTAAGATTCTATGTGTCACCCTCAGAACTCAGAATAATTCTGAATCATAATGTCAAGAGATCACCATTAAATGCAGCCTGTTTGAGAGAAAGGTACAGCATTAAAGAGATCAGGGCATGAGCATTTGGAAAGAGCAGGCCCGGGTCAAAGTACTCTCTACTTGACTTCAGTGCTTGGTGCTTCCCTATGGCATCTAAACAGGCTTGACCAGGATTCTTTCTGGGACTTGAGCTACAGTTTCCAGGAAAAGGCAGAAAGCCAAGATAGGGCAGGAATGGGATTAAAGGAGACTGACCTGTTTGTTAGGTCAGCAAATTAGTTTCTGATTTGCAGAACTACATTTAGTATTTCACTTGGTTAGAATGTGATTGCCTTTGGTTTGAATCTAGTTGGAACCTGTACTCCAGGATGTGCTATCTGGTGGACGGGCCATAGAAGCAGCAATCTCAGCAGTATTAAAAACTCAAGCAGGTGGCGCTTGTTGGTTCTGAGTAGTCTCTAAATTTGTGCAGAAGTCTGGCGACTGACTGGGCAGGTAACAATGGCAGCTCAGCCCCATGCCGACATAGGGAGTTGCTCTGTCACTGCTGCGGACTGTCCTGGCCCTCTGCAGAGCCCCCCTCATTTCTAGGGGGTCACTCAGTCCAGCACCCTGAGCTGGGGTGCATGAGGCTCTTGAGTCACATTTGCATTTAAGGGGTTAACACTTCATTTTGGGGAAAATAATTGTTCCTTAGTTAAAACAACATTCTACTTTTAATAGGGAGCGGCCACTTCTTTCCACATATGGTAGGACAGGTTTTGGCATGTAAAATACTAACCCCCAACAGCTTGATACGGTTCTTTAAAGGCTGCTGAAATGTAAATTAGCCCGTAAGAAGACATCCCTTAAGAGGGGTTATTGCACATAGCGAAGGGACATGGCTTTGCGTTTTCCCGTGTGACGTTATCTGCCTGTGTCTCTGCAGAAGCAGCAGGCCACATCTCGGGGTGAAGCAGTTCTGAGGAGAAACCTATTTACGCCAGATTCCGGGTGCTGTTCCCACCAGAAACAATTCCAAGAATATACTTATATTTTAAATAAATGATAAAATCAATTTCTATATATATATACACATTGCAAAGGAGAAACTTTGTAGTATTGATTTATTTATTAATCCATATTAACCAAAGTTGAATCTGACAGCAAAATATGGATTCCTTCTTAAAATAGATAAAAACACATTTTGACGTAAATAGGTTTTTCTTCCTGTTTGTGCTAGCCAGTGCTTAAAATCTAATCATGTGATCGGTCGAACAGTAAAGGAATCTGAACTTCTACTTTCTTGATTCTCAAATGTGCTAACTTTACTAAATCGGTGGAAATAAGCAAAATATTTTTCCCAGAGATAATAACGATGTTAAAAAATGTGACGGTCGTGTATCAGGCCGAAGTGATTCACAGCTTTATCGTGGGACGAAAGGGATTGAAAGTGGAGGATTTCCCCTCACACTAGGTAAAGAAGCAAAGCCCTGCTTATTCATGGTCTGAGCCCAGACTTATTTCTGTTTAGGACTTTCGTTCTCTCCCATCGTGAAGTGGCAGACCCAGTTAAGTCAGACGTAGACTTCCATGCCCCTGCGCTGCTGGGTCCCATAATCAGCTCTGCTGCTTCTCTCAAAGAGTCGGGAGGGTTTCCTGCCTGGACCTTGAAGTCACTGACCTACCCAGGTGCTGCTTTTCCACCTCCCTCACGATGGATGTCTTCTTCTTGAATGTCCTCTAGAAGAGTCTCAGCTGCACTTAACCTTCCGTGTCAAGGGGGGACTCAGATACCTTAAAATAGGCATCAGGTACACGTTCTATTTATGATTCTGGAATTAGGCCTTTCTTTTGGTGTTTCCTGTGGTCCACATTTTTTTTTTTTTTTTTTTTTTTGAGACAGAGTCTCACTCTGCTGCCCGGGCTAGAGTGAGTGCCGTGGCGTCAGCCTAGCTCACAGCAACCTCAAACTCCTGGGCTCAAGCAATCCTTCTGCCTCAGCCTCCCGAGTGGCTG
>CAUYMX010113553.1:0-51449 GCA_963573855.1 Lepilemur septentrionalis | reverse complement strand
GACATTTGCACTAGAATGTTTATAGTAGCACAATTCACAATTGCAAAGATATGGAATGCCCAAGTGCCCAAGTGCTCCATGTATACCACGGAGTACTACTCAGCCATAAGAAATGGTGAACATCTTTTGTAACAGCCTGGACTGAACTGGAGACCATTCTTCTAAGCGAAATATTGCAAGAATGGAAAAACAAACACCATGTGTACTCACTATTAAATCAGAACTAATTGATCAACCCTCATATGCACATATGGTAGTAAAACTCAATGAAAATCAAGCAGGTAGGAGGGGGAACAGGGGATGGGTAAATTCACACCTAATGGGTACAATGCACGCTACCTGGGTGATGGAAACACTTATAACTTTGACTCAAACTATACAAATACAATTCATTTAACCAAGACGTTTGTACCCCCATAATATTCTGAAATAAAAAAGAAGTTTATCTGGTTTCTAAAATTAGTATTACTTATATTTATGAAGTTGAAACTCTAGTTCTTTCTTTTGCTTGTAAATTATGCTTATAAATTATACCATTCTCTTTATTCCCTTAGTAATTTTTAACATTCACTCTTAAAGATCTTTTGATAATACTTGGTCCCAATTATAAACTGAATTCCCTTAAATATTTTAGAAGCATATTTAAATTTGAGATATTTTGTTTCCTTCTTAAAGTGCTTTAATTAACTTAACAAACTCTTCCTTATAGATCTAATAAACAGACTTTTGAATATAATGAACTTCGGGTGTTCGTCAGTGTCCTAACAGAGTTCATAAAACTTGGAAAGATTTCAAATGAAAATCACAAGTCTAAATTAAATATTTAAGGCCACATTTAAATTTGCAGTTATTGAGCAGCCACTCTAGTAGGCCAGATTTCCTTAAATGTAACAAGTTCATAAATACCAAATGTTAAAACTATGGTGTTCTTTTTCTTCCACATTTGAATGCCGAATTCTAACTCTTATAGAAGTTATGAGATGCTTACCACTGAGGGAGATATTTTGAGTAACTGATGTGTACTTTGACACGAGATTTCTGATGAGTGTGAGGTATATAGGGTTGCATGCATTCAGTCTGACAATTAAGGATACTATTTTATTATCCCATGTATGACGTGGAGTTGCTTTCTCAGCATGTTTGGGCTTGCAAGAAGAAAAGTTTTAGCCAGGATGCTGACGAGATTCTTGTCAGCAACTTTGATGTGATGTATTAAACATCATTGCTAATTGTTATGTCAATGACTCTATAACTCAAAGGCGATTTTCACATGGTCCAAGACCTCTAGATTCATGTTTCACACATTACCTAATTCTTTTTTCTATTCATAGACATCTGCAACTTGAAACGTGGGTTGATTACCTCACTGGGTTTTCTATTTCCTTGGCTTTTAAGTTATGTAGGTGTATTTTCTGCCTACTTCTAAACACCTTTGAACTTCATGGAAGCCTGTATTGTTTCATTATCCCAGACCACCCAACTCTTACAAATATTGACATGATAACCAACTGCATTTTCATATCTCACATAGCTACAAGGTCATGCTATTAACAATTTGTACAATGAAAACTCAAATAAAAATTAAATGAAAACATGGATGTAGATAATCTGAGAGGCTCTGCTGTAAGCAGGTCCTTCCACTTAACAGTATAGGGAGCAGGCTGCATAGATATTGTTTATTTTCTGTTTTATATGTGAATCCACTTGTATGCGAAGAGGCTAGATAGATAATTTATCCCTAAACATGCCAATAATAAGTAGCAGAATGAAGACCCTCATCCAGGTCGGATTACAAGTGTACTCTGCATTCTACTCTGCCTCCCTGCCTTTCCTTAAAAGTTCAGCAAAGGAGACCAAAAGAATAAACACTGAGAGAAAATTTTCCAATAGTTTTTGAACTTCTTGAAAAATAGAAAAAATAGCTTTGAAAAAGGGTCTGTGTTACTAGTGTTAAGTCTCGCTGGCCAACTTCAGTTCTTCAGAAACACGAAATGAAAGAGAAAAATGCCTCTGTTACAGTGTCTGCGATTGTCTATCTGCTTGCAGTGGACGTAGGAAGAGCTGCTAATTCCACAGACGGGAGCACTGGTATCTTCACTGCTGCCTTCCAAACCCTGCAGGAACATCTCAGAGCAGATTCACGGAGGCTTCTGCTGGAAGTCTATCGCATGTCACAAGTTGGTGTTGACTGCCGCTGTCCCCAGTGGGACGGAATAAAAACCTGCTAAGTGTCATTTCATAGATCTGGTTTTCACATCTTTTGCTCCCTGCCTTTTTAAAGCAGTGGAACTGTTTCTTCACGTTAAATCTTAAGGAGAAAGCCAATGTTTAAAGAGCTAAACACAGGGTGGCTCTAGTGTAGACGCAAGTTAGAGACCTGGCTCCTCCGCCTTCCGCAGGCCCTCTTGGGCGCTTTCCAAGCACGCACCGTGGTCCACGAAGCAGGGTTAAGTACCACTCTCCTAGAAAGTGCGTGACGTGGCAAGCATGCCACTCTACAGAAAAAATCTATAGAGATCACTTCTTAGAAGACGTCTCTCTACCCCAAGGAGAGGGACCTTGAGCATGCTGTCCTCAGAGGCAGATATCATTCTGACCCCTCCATCCTCTCATACTGGAAACAATAGCATTATTGTTCCAGGCACACGGAAGCCGCGTGATGCTTGCCAGATGCAGTGCATCGCTACCATTTTTGTCTGACCAAACACATATTTGTCAGAGAATAATCGGTAAGGACGACTGGTAGAGTCAGGTCTCTGTGGGAGGACTGTTCCCTCTGTTTTATCTCTAACCCCAGATGTGGTGTTTGCAAGTTGGGGGAGTTAATCAGAATAAAGCTTTCCCATGAAAGGGGGTCAGCCTAGTTACTCCCCAATTCTGCTTTTCTCACCAAATCTTAATTGGCTGTGGGGCATCAGGCAGAGAACTAATGAGGAAGGGAGGAAATGTGTCCAGGCCAACCCTGTCAGTTAACGCTGGCCTTGCGGAGCCCCAGACTGCGTGATGCTTGACTGCTCAATGAGCATGTAATTTATATTACAGTTATTGATTGCTTCTGCTACCTCAGAATTATGGAAACATTCTTGAAAGTCATCAAGCAAAAAGGTATAGACTATTATTATAGTGCTTGCATTATCCAATAGTTTGTGGTTTTCCTTTCATATAAACTTGGGAGTTGAAACCCAAGGCCAAATGGGAATCATAGCCATAAAAAACATGGGCATCTATTTTACTTCCTTGAACCATATTGGAGAGCTCTGACTATATTATCTGTCCCCAGGTCCACCCCCCCAAAAAATTTCAACCCCGAATCCCCTTAAAGATTAACAAGCTGCCAAATCTTGCTAATGTCAAAGAGAGGAAAACAGCTCCCTGCTAGCTGCCGGAAATGGACTCCAGACTTCCTCTTTCTTCAGCAGAGGACACTATGTAACTGTTCAAAAATGTGAAGGTTCCTTAAAGCATGATGACTATTACAGGACTGAGACACAGGCCTCTCCTGGAGCCAGGTAGCAACATTCAGCCAATGAATCAAACCCCAGTCTGGCCCGATGCTCAATCAGGAGATGATTTATCATGGGATATGGGGGCAGCCGGCGGATACACCTCAGAGGCTGGATAATCCAGACCAGCTGAGCACAGATTGTGACACTTCTCTCTCCCGCTCCACATCATTTTCTCCCTGCAGAACACGGGGAGGGCAAGGTCTTTGAGAGGGCATCGTGGAGACGGTCAGCACATAAAGACGTAGGCTTATCAAGAACTGGTTCCACTATATGTCTTTCTAAAACCAATGTCAGCCCAGAGGAAATACTGAGCAGAAATTAGACTATATGGAATTCTGGAAATTGTAAAAATGTCACCACATAGAGAAAGATTATTTCTTCCTTTCTGTACTTTTTTTTAGGGAGGGCAGAGTGGTAGCTGAGTTTATAGAAGATCATCCTTTGTATTTATTTCAAAAGGTTATTAATTCTATAGTGTATAATATACTAACTTTTGGGTCATAATAATATTATTTTTGGTTCTGTAGATTAATAATAATACATTTTATTTACCTTCTGTAAAATACACTATATTTATTAGCATAGCATTATACATGGCATATAATATTACTTCAATAAAGAAACATATTTAAATAATATACAAATGTTATTCTAAAATATATGAAGTCTATGGACATAAATTATATGGACAATATTCACGAAATGGTAAAACATACATATTATGTTTTCAGAAATATCCCTAGATATTTTTCTATAGGAAACAAATATTACAAAATGTTATGGTGATCTTATTTTCAGCACTTTAACTGAAGCTGAACCCACGAAGCTGGGTAAACATGAGTCACACAATTGTAGCTAGCAGTCGCTACTGTATTTCCTCTTCCCCTGTTTTTTCCTGCCTGCCTCCTTTCTCTTCCCAAAATGAGAAAAAAATAAAAAACAGGTTTTTTGCCCCTACGTTCAGATAATATTTCTGACACAAAACGTGTGCCATTTTTTTCCCCAAATCAACCAATTCTCCAATTCTCGGCAGACATGGACTAGGTGTCGTCTAATTCAATTCAATTACGACACTATCTACATGAGAGTGGCATCACACCCACAGGTTAAGGGCTCACTCCCACAAGACGGCCCCCACTTCAGACACCAAATCAGAGGTTCCCATGACCCCCTCCTCAGGTTTGATAATTTGTTGCAATGGCTCAGTGAACTTGGGAAGATAGTTTACCGCTAGAAGACGGGTTTATTATAAAAGGACACAACTCAGAAACAGCCAGATGGAAGAGATGCATTGGACAAGGTACGGTGGAGGGGGCGAGGCTACCGCGCCCTGTCCAGGTGCACCACACTCCCTCCATGTCCACGTGTTCTGCAGCCCAGAAGCTCTCCAACACCCCTCAGATAGGGGTTTCTCGTGGAGGCTCTATTATATAGGCAGGATCAGTTGTTTATTCAATCTGAAAATCCCCAGCTTCTAATCAACATTCAGTCTTTCTGGGGACTAGTCCACCCTGAAGCTATTAAGGAGCCCAGCAGGAGTCACCTCCTTAGAACAAAAGATACTCCTATCACTCAAGGAATTCCAAGGGATTTAAGAATTCTGTGTCACGAACCAGAGTCCAAGGCCACATATTAGAACAAAAGATGCTGCTAACATCACTTACATTACAAGAGTTTTAGGAGGTCTGTGCCAGAAACTGGGGACAAAGCCCAAATATATATTTCTTATTACATCAAAATATCACATTCCTATTTCCCACCAGCTCTATAGCAGAAAATGTGCTTCTCTAAACTATACTACAATTTTTATTACAGTGGTACTCTATACTTGAGGAAATTGCTCTCTAAATAGGTTTGTCTTGATTTTTCTGATATCAGGACTAAATTAATACCTAAACTAAACTTTTATAATTAAAACTATATTGTAAAGGTCACAAAAAGGGTAGGAAATCTTGTATAAAGAAAAGTACCTAGTAAATTCTTTTGCAAAGGAAAAAAGGAGCAGGCAGGGCTGAAACTGCTCTTCTTCATCATTACATGCTTAAAGACATTGCAGAAATCCATATAGACTTGAGACAGGAAAATTTAGCAACCCCAAAATTCCTAGACAAAATGTAATTCATGTGTGAAGATGATAAAAAGAGTTTTTAGATATGCAAGTGTTCATGAAGTACACAATCCACATACCTATCTTGAAAAATGTTCTCTAAAGATGAATTCAAATGTCATAAGAAACCATAACAATTTTTAAAAACTCAGACTCAGTAATGAGATAGTAGAATAGAAAGGTTAGAAATGAGAATTAAAATTGTTTAAATGTATAATTATCTTAATAGATTTAAAATATTGCTACAAAGCACTGTGAAAGTGCCATCAGTAGTTTAGAAAGGAAAGATTAGGCTTTAAAATGAGAAAAATCAAAATAATCTACTTCTAAAATCTTATACAGTAGTTTAGAAAGAAAATATTAGGCTTTAAAATGAGAAAAATCAAAATAATCTTCTAAAATCTTATACATAAAATGGAAAGTGGGAAAAGGGTTTTTCTAGCCTTCTTTCCTGAATTGAAGGGAATCAGTAAAGATAATTTCATACTTGAGATTGATAATTAAAGAGCTGAAGAATACAGATTTTAGAAAACATTAAAATTAAACTATAATTGAATTTAAAAAAGATTTATATCTTATAACTCCATGGAGAAAATAAATAAAAGCACATAGTCCCTATAACAAAAGACAGAAAAGAAAACAATGTACAAGCACATAGAGGAAAAAATAAAGCAAGATGGCACGAGGACGATAAATGTAAATCGGAAATCGGTTAAACTTTATAAAAAGACAAAGGCCATTAGCTTATTTTATAAAACAGAAGCAAACTACATTCTATGTACAAGGGCACATCGAAAAGAGGAAACCAGAAAGGTTCACATGCACAGGATATGAAAACATACCAGACAAACGCCGAGTTAAAAAAAAAAAAAAAGCAGAAATTGCATTGTCAATATAAGAACATCATTAATAGTTAAATAGTCAAAATATATCGAAAGAATTCCAGGCTAAAAAAAAGTAGCTTCAGTTGGAATTCCCTGCTGGATTCGGTTCTCAATGAAAATGACCAAATCGATGTATTAGAGAAAATTCCATATTATGACCAGAACTTATAGAAAGATGCCACATACTTAACATTGTATAAAGGTGGGAGTAAGTGGAGAAAGCAAGGGCAGACAGAGGGAGAACCCCCAAAAGGAGAGAATGAACAGGCAACAAGGAGACACTGACTTAATAGATTGTAACTGTCCAGCAAAGAATAACATACAGGGAACAATGATACCAATGGTAATTAGCTGCTAATCAAAAACAATTATTTCATATTTAGTGTATTATTAAGATCAGAAGGCAATGGAACATCTTTAAAGTGCTTAAAAAAGGATTCTATTTCCTTCAAAAATTATGGTGAAATAAAGATGTTTCAGATAAATAGAAAACAGCAAGTTTGTTACAAAAAGACCTGAACTATAATACATACTAAAATGTGCTCTTTCGACTGAAGGGAAACGATACCAGATGCTAAATTGCATCTACAGGAAGGTAAAAAGAGTGCTAAAAATAGTAAGTATATAGGAAGATAAAAGACAACTGACTATAGTATGTAGAGGCGAAATATATGGCAATAGTACAAAGGAGAGGGGAGAAATGGATTACACTGTTGTAAGGTTCGTACACAGTATGCGAAGTGGTATAAGATCAATTCTAAATAAATTGTGATATTAAGGAAGAATATCATAATTCCTAGAAAAGTCCAGTAAGGATAAAAAAGATAAAGACAGAAATCAATAAAATGGAAACAATATAATATATTAATAGAAAATCAACAAAGTTAATACCTGGTTTTCTGAAAGGATTAAATAAAATTGATACAGCCCTAGGAAGACTGATCAAGAAAAAGAAGTGAAGACACAAATAACCAATTTCAGGAATGACAGAGGTGATGTCATTACAAATCAATACTATAAAGAATATTATAAAGATATTACGAACAATTTTACACCAACAAATACTATAATTAGATAGACAAATTCCTTTAAAATCTCAATTTACCAAAATTATTGCAGGAAATAATAGAAAATCTGAATGGCTTTGACTCTATTAAAGTTATTTAATTCATAATCCACTACTTTCCCCAGAAAAAGAAACTCCAATTGTATCGAACATTTAAGGAAAAACTAATGCCAAGCTTACATGAATTCTTTAAAAACACAGGAGCAAGGAATGCTTCCCAATTTATTACAAGTCCAGCATAATGCAGACATTAAAAATACACAGATGCTATAAAAATACTAACCAATATCATATATAAACATGGAAACAATTAGCAAATAAAATCCAACAATATATAATATTAAATTATTATATATTGGATATATATTAAATATTAACATTAATTAATATTAAATAATTTCATGTGGATTAGCTCCAGAAATGTGTGGCCACTTTATCATTTGAAAATCCATCAAAGCAATTAACAGAATTTTATAAAAGCTATCTGATCATCTTAACAGATACAAACAATAAATTTGCCAGAATTTAACATCCATATGTGATTTAAAAATGTAAAATGCAGCAAACCAGGAATAGAAGGAAGCTTCATCAATCTGATACAGAATGTTTTTGAGAAACTACAGCTATTATCACACTCAGTGGCGACACTGAATGCTTTTCCCCTAGGTAGGGAACAAGGCAAAGATGCCCACACTCACCACTTCTATTCAACAAAGTCCTGGAGATTTCAGTCAGTGAGCCAAAGCAGGAAAAATAAGTAAAAGGTATATGTGCTGTATACAAAGAAGTAAGGTAAGGTTGTTGCTATTCACAACAGGTTGTGAATCTATTAATGAAATTATTGCCTGTCTAGAAAATCCTAAGGAAAAGCAGCTACCACAACGAATACATAGCAGGGTCAGGAAACAAAGTCAACGTAAAAACATCAATTGTATTTCTTCTTGGCAGCAACAAACAATTTGGAAAATGAATTTAAAACATATCATTTCCAATTGCTGTGAAATAGAAAATATTTAAGGATAAGTGTAACAAAATAAGACCTGCACACTCAAAATGATAAAAAATGTTTAAAAAGAATTGAGAAACGCAAAAAGTCTTAAATAAATGGAGAAGTATGCCATGGTCATAATTTGGAAATATCAATATTATTAAAATGTTTATTTGCCTCCAAATTCTCCATAGATTCATAATGGTCACAGTCAAAATCACAGCAGGTCTTTTTTTTAATGGAAATGCAAAAGACCTACGATAACAAAAACAAATCTGAAACAGAAACATAGGGTTGGAGGACTTAAACCTTGATTTTGAGATTTACAGATAAACCTGTAGATACTAAGACAGTGCAGTACTGGAGTAAAGAAAGAACTAAATTCACGGAACAAAATAGAGACCAGAAATAGACTCACATCTAGTCAATAATAGTTTATGACAAGGTACAAAGTCACTTCAATAGGGAAGGAAAATTCTTTCTGGTAAAGAATGCTGGAGCATAACTGGCTATCCATATTTAAGAGAATGAACTTCCACAACTCATACCATATGCAGAAATTAATGTAAAAAGGCTTAAAACATTAAATCTAAAACTATAAAGGTTCTAGTAGAAAATGCAGTAGAATATCTTCATGACTTTGGGGTAAGCAAAGATTCCTTGAAGAAGATTCAGGAAGCATTAATTATAAATAATAAAATGGAATTCATCAAAATTTAAATCTTCTCATCTGAAGACACCGTTGAAGAAGGACACAGAGTAAGAAAAAATATTGACAATACTTTTATATCGTAAAGACTTGTATCTAGAATTATTAATCACTAATTAGTGATAAAAGGACAAATGACCAAATTTTTAAAAATGAGCAAAAGCGGTGAAGAGAACTTTATAGAAGAAGACATACATCATTCCCCATCTGGGAAATGCTGTTAACATTTCTATGAGGCACCATTTCACACTCAGTGAAACAGTCACTGCTAAAAAGACCGTCAGCCGCGCGTGTGGGTGAAGATGTGAGGCCACTGGAACTCTGATACCTTACTGGGGGGATGCCAAATGGTAACATTAAGTAAAAAAATATGTTTGACATTTCTTCCAAATCTTTTTGTTTGATCTTTTTAACCATACATCTATTCTGTGACCCAGCAATTTGACTCTGAGGTATTCACCCTGAAGAGGTCAAAATATACGCACACAAAAAGATTTCACCAGGTCAGGGAACTCATCCCCCACCTGCTGTTGGTGTTGGTGGCTGGTGCCTCACAGCTGCTCTCGGGAGAACCGTCCTCAGCTGATGGGTGCCACCTCATTCAAGAAGTTATCCCCCACTGTCAGAAGGGGTCAGCACAACCGATGACTGATGCAGACTGCAGAAGGCCAGCCTGCCCTGTGCCTCAAGGGTTATGCAAGATGTGACCTGAGACCTCATCCTTGCTCTACTTCCATCCTCCCTTGGCGCTTTCTCCCGAGAGCACTCCTGCAATCAGTTTTTGTCACTAGAATCCGAGTACCAGGCTCTGCTTCTAGGAAGCCTAACCTGGGATAATAGTGCCATTATGTGTATAAACCAAAAACTAGGAGTGTGGGGGAGGCACAAATGTCCGTATACTGTAGAGCGGGTAAGCAAATTATGGCCTTAGAGTTGGACTGAATTGGATTGCAACTGAATGGAGTTCCACTCATAGGACTGAATACCACTCAGCCATCGAGATGAACGAACGACTGACACATGGGGCAATGCGGATGATTCCGGAGGACAAAAACACTGCAACAAAGCAGATCTCGTTCTCAGGACACAGGGTTAGTCCACGGTTGGGAAAGGCATCGTGTTAATGTCCAAAGAGAAAAGCTATGTTGATCATCCACATCCATCAGTGACTAGAAACACACTGATAAAATGAGAGATGATACTAAATTCTCTCTCCTTCCTTCCTGATGAACATATATGTATATTTATGTGCAGTGTATTTATTATAATAACTGAATTTGAGATCTGGCCAAGGTTTCACCTTTTTCTTGAGCAAATTTTCATAATTTTCACAAGTCTATTTCATTGCAATATAATTTTTAGTATTACTTCTTAAATCAATTCTTTTAATCATTTCTATTTTTTTGGAATATAATTCATTGTATTTAGATTTTAAATTTAAAATTTTCTTTATATTTTTTTCCTGTGGTTACTTCCTCTTTCTTACCAGCAAATTTATTTATCATTTTCTTTCTTTTTTTTGACCAGAATAAGCAGAGTTTTATCTATCTTATTATTTTTTGAAAGAACCAGCTCTTAAATTGATTTTATTATTTCCTTTTGCTAATTTTTTTATTTTATAGTTATTTTCTTTCTCCTGCATGTCATAGTTTTCTTACCCATATTCCTTCTTACTGAATTGAACATTTCATTTAGTTTTTCTTATTCTTTTATGACAGGAAAGCATTAAATCTATAATTTGCCTCTAAATATAGTTTTGACTAACTTCTTACGTTTCACGTGTAGTGTTTTCGGTTTTGTTTTCATTAAAATGTTCTGTAATTGACATTTTTATTATTCTCTTTTCACAGTATTTATAGGACAATGTAAAGTTCTTTTTTTCCATTTCTCAGTATTTGGGATTGTGTTCTTGTTCTTTTAAATCTTGTTAATTTCTGGTTTTATTGCATTGTAACCACATAAGGTAGCTTGTGCATTCTTTTCCTTTTAGAAATCATTGAAGGATTTTGTATTGTAGATTATAATCAATTTTCAAAAATCTCCCTGGTGCTTTGTAAAGAATATCTATTCCCTGTTGGTTAAAAAGTTTGACATATCTAGTAAATCAACCTTATTTCTTTTATTATCCAATTACGCATGTTATGTCTACTTGACCAAATGTGGTATGTTAAAATCATCAACATTCATATTTCTGTTAATGCCATCTACACTTACAAGGGTTTTACTTTATATATTATGAGGACATTTCATTTGATGGATAAAGTTACATACCAATTATCTTTATGGCAGTTGATAATTATGATCGAACTGAACTGGTTTATTTCCCCTTTAAAGCGTTTTGCTGTGCATTTTATGTTTTATGTTGTCTAATGGTAAGGTTGGCGCTTTGTTTCCATTTTGTGCCAACGTACCTATGTTCTAACCTCTGCGATATTTTGTTTGGGATGCATTTCTTGCATTCATCAGATAGTGAAATTCTTTAAATTCATTTAAGTGTGCTTGCAATTTAAAATGTCTTTGGGTTTTGAAATAATTTTAAATTAATAATAGAATGCAAAGAGATTCCAGAGGATTCCTATATACTCTTCATCAACTTCTTCTAATATTAACATCTTATGTAACCATAGTTGGTACACAGATTTCACCAGTGTTGCCACTAATGCCATTTTCTGTTCGTGGATCCAATCCAGGGTGCTACACTGTATTTTTTCTGGTCATGTCATCTTGTTCTCCTCCAATTTGTGACAGTTTCTTAATCTTTCCTGTTATTTATTCATGACAGTCATTTTTGAAGAGTACTGTTCAGGTATTTTGTAGAATATCCCTCAATTCAGATTTGTCTCATGTTTTCTCACGATTACACTGAGTTATAAAATTTTGTGGGAAAGTGTGATAGAAAACATGCCTTCTCATCACGTCACATCGGGAAGCACGTTATGTCAACATGACTCATCACTGCCAATATTAACTTTGATCATTTGCTTAAGGTGGTGTCTGTCAGGTTTCTCCACTATAAAATCAGCATTTGTTCTTTCTATATGCTATTCACTGAAAGCAGTCACTAAGTCCAGCTCAAATTCAAGGGGAGGGGAATTAAGTCCTACCTCCTAGAGGGAAGCATATCAAAGAATTTGTGGACATAATATGTTAAAACCACCATCGGAATTAATAAATACCATGGGAGAGCTTTGAGGCTATGCAAATATCTTGTTTTAAATATCCTTAAAGTTTCACCCACTAATTTTAGCATGCATGAATGGATCTAGCCAGCAGCAGTTATTACTTTGTTATTCTGATAGTGACATTTTAATTCCTTTACTTCTTCTCTATTTATTAATTAGAATTCTTCTGCAAGAAATATTTGTCCTTTCTTCTGTTATTTATTCATTCAATCATTTTTGCATCATTATGGACTTGTGGATATTTATTTCTTTCTTTGTGTTATAATTCAACACTAAATGTTATCATTATTTATTCTGTTGCTCAATTTTTTCCAACTTGGCCATTGGGATCTCTTCTGGGTTATCCTGTTTATTCTTTGACTTTCCCCCATCCTTTTGGGTTTCGTTCGTTTGTTTGCTTGCTTGTTTGTTTAACATTTAGCTTTCTGACACTGGAAGATCCTCTAGCTCATGTTGTATTTTCTCTGCCCCAGCCTTAGAATTAGCTATTTCTCTAGTGAGTCCTGGTTCCTTTTATTGGAGAATGGTATTTAAAAACTGAGATCTGGGTGCTTGATGTGCTCATTGCTGCTGGGGGTTCACTTTGAGGAAACAGTCAGCATACAATATTTGTATGTCTACTAATCCATGTATACTATACAAACATTTCCTTATTTCCATATCTACCTACCTGCCCATGTATTAAATAACCATAAAGTCATACTGGCAGCTTCGACTTTTACGCAGCACCAAAAGGTTAATTCTAACTTTTTCTCCTTACTTGTTTCTAAGTTCTTTCTCTGACAGTGAGACACTCGATTCCCCTTACCTACAATTTGCTTCCATATTTGTGCAACCACAGCACATGTACAGTTTCAGAATTGCTAATCTTTACCCTTGTGTGAAACAGCTTTATCGATGTTTGTGTCTACTTCATTTTCCTTGCAGTAACCAATGAGAATCCTGTTCTTCAATCTCCTTAGGCTATCGCTTTTTCTTTCCCACTGTGCTTGTGTTTTCATCGAGGGTTGAAACCATTTGCAGAAACTCTGTAGTCTTTTTTCACTCTTTCCTGGAGTTTTAGAAGCAGAGAAAAATTCTGCTACCAGCCTGATTTTGCTTCTTTGAGTTTGGATTTTTTCCCCTGCCTGGATATATTTATAACAATTTCCTTAAAACTCTAAAATATCAAGATAAGTCTGGCTCTTCACCTTGTTTCTGAAAATGTACATGACGTTTCATAAACCAGTTAGGTCTGCTGACTGAAGTCTTTCTTTGATTTGTGGAAAATCTTACTTTTTGATTTAAGGCTAAAATGGAAATGCTCTGGGTGAAATGCCTGCATGCCTGGCGGGATCTGGGATGAGGATGGTGGTTTCCTCTCGAAAGGTAAACATGAAAACTGGGAGAGAATCATATTTTGTCTGCATTCCCAGCAGGGTTTCACATAGGCCCTTGGCTATAGCAGTTCCTTCTGCAGACCTTGCTTAAGGGCAGGGATCCATGCTGACTTCATCAAGGCTGAATTTACACACACTGGAGCTGATAACCACAGCTAAAATTAGGGTGGCTGTGAATGGGATGTCACTGAAGTCAGACAAAGTCAGCAAGTAGCCCTTGAGCTGAAGACTTTGTGTCGAACTGACTGGTACTTTCATCTCATGACAACAGCTGATTCAACATCAGTACAAAACCCTGGTTAGGAATTGGTGGGGAGGTGTGCACTTTCACTCCCAGGAAGATATTGTGGACACTGAGAGATCTTGGGGCTTGGCCAGGGTGACCATGTGTGCAAGTGTGAGCTTGTGTGTAGGTGCTTGGGCATTGCCAAGACCCTGTGTGTCTGAGTCGCCAGAACACACTTCTCAGGTCAGCTCCTGCCCTCCATTCCCAATGCACTGATCCAGTCGCAAGGACTCGGGAAGCAATCTGGACTCCTGGCTTGGAAAGGGGAGTGATGCTGGCAGAAGACAGAGAAGATTATGAAGGGTTGGCTGGTTTCCACTGAGTTATATACACAGAATCATGACGGAGGGGAAGCGAGTGAATGGGTAAGGGTTTCTGCTGTGTAAATGATGTAATATTTGCTCCGCAACCTCAGGTCAAATAGATCACTCTCGATTGCCTCAGCGTAAGGGACTCAGAATATCAGAGTCACAGGTTCCTTAAAGCACATCTGGAAGATTTTATTGCACTGATCTGTGACCCTGGTATACACCCTGTCTGGATTTGGGTCCTGGATCTTCCTCCATGCAGTCTGGGAAGATCTTTGTTTGTTCAACCACAGAATAGGGAGCGTAGTCCTTGTCCTACCTGCCATGCAGGGATGTCCTCAGGCTCCCACCACAGACCCTGAGAGTATGTGGAAAGTCAGCGATGCGATCCGACGGCCTGCTGTCATGTGACAGGATGATGCTGCCCTTGAGGAAACAGCCTCGGGACTCTAGTCACCAGGATAACCACCCCTGCTTTGACCCTCAGCAGGTGTGAATTTGGAAAGTTGCTTAATCACTGTGCCTCAGTTTCCTGGGTCCGCAAAGTTTTATTGAGAACATAATACCTGTAAGCCATGTTACAGGTATTATGTGCCTGGCACGTCCCAGGTGTGACTGCATTTCACAGAACTGCCCTCTGGCCCCCTGTGAAGCCCGTGTCTCCTCCGATTCCCGATTCTTTCCTGTTTCACATGGGCATTCCATGGCTCCGTATTATCCTGGAGTGTGGAGTTTTAAAACTAAAAGGGACATTTTGGCTCCTTCAACCCAAGAGAAGGAAACTGAGTCAGAAGGTTCAGACAACTCACTACGGACACATCCCGCGTTCCACGCGGGGGCCAGGCCCCCTCACCCTGAGGCTAGCACTCTTTCCACTAAAGCCTAACATGCTGCCATGATTTTCACGGGATTAAAATGCCCTCAACATCTAGGAACGACCGGCCTGAGCCCCCTTTCTCGCGACTCGTGGGAAGTGCTGCGGGTCCGAGACCCCGCGAGCTCAGTTCTTCCTTCCTCCAGCGCAGCTCCCGAGGGCTCCCCCCGCTGCGCTCCAGGCCCCGTCCAGTTCCCTCTCAGTCCCCACGCCTATCCCAACGCTCCGGAGCGCGGCCGGCCTTCACGCGCTCCCGCCTGGTCTCTCTTTGCTCCGCCGGCTCCTTGCACGCGTCTCCCCGCGCGGCGTCCTGTTTCCCCACGCACCAACCTGGCCTTTCCTTCCCGCGAAATGGCCCGGCCGTGGCCGTCTTTTAGAGAAGGCTTGGTTTAACGGGCCTTCATTGAGAAAAGCAACACCAAAAATTAATTCTTCCCGTTTTCTCATACAGAGCAATTCGACTCCTAAACCCAGCCCTGGGGACACTAGAGCTCAGAACATTCCACTCGGAGAGGAGCTGGACTGGGCTTGCGGACCAGGAAATCCCCCGGCTGTGTGGCGCTAAGTGTCTGCCACAGCCCCTGAGTCATAATCTACCTGTGTTGCAGTTCCAGCTGGGAGAAAAATGTCTTAATAGTTCTGGTAGGAAAGCACCCGAGAAGACTGATTTCCTAACTTGGAACAAATGTGCATTCCTGGACTGAGATTTACGGCGAGAGCTGGGGTTCGTTCTGCCCAGACCTGTGTGGCAGGCGCAGCCCCGCCATGGCGCCCCGTGGTGGGCAGCCACCCACCGCCGTGTGGAAGTGCTGCCTACTGGGAAGAGGGCTTCCGGCATCAGAAGAAAGGAAGGGGCGCTGGACCGGCAAGAGCAATGTCTTTCTCAGACAACGACATCAAGGCAAGGAGTCCCTTGGCCCGAGCCACTCATCCCATGCCCTACATTAACCTTCCTGAGGTCCTGTGGTTCTGAATTCCTCCCGTACTCAAAAACCTTTCAAAGACTTCCCTTTGCTCAGTGAATAAACCTGGTTGGCTGATTTCAGGGGAATCACTCAAGGTCATCTACGGCCTGTCTCCAGCTTACCTTTAATTTTAGACCCTGTGTCTTCTCCTACCGTGCTTATAATGCTTTTCTTTGGGACGATGGTCTAGTTGCTGTCCCACAGATGTGCTCCGTGGGGTCCCGCAGCTGGGTCATCATGTGAGCTGTTGCACCTTTGGAGTGCCTCCCTCCTTCACCCCTAAGGTCCTACCATCCTGCGAGGCACTCGCAAACCCCTCGTTGTGAATCCTGCTATGATCACCTACTTTCCACCAAGCAGGACAGGAACAGACAGGAAAGGGGGGTGGAGCAGTGGCCGTGGACAGAGCTTACTGCTCCTAGGATACCTGCTTAGGAGGCATCATTTTACATCTAAAAATCCCAGGTTACTTGCACTGTCTGCATCCCAGTCATTCTTTAGGAAAATAATAGTGTTGAACTAGATGATTTTTAAAGTCCCTCCTAACTCTAAAATTGGATAGAAGAGCCTATAAAGCTAACATTTAAAACTGGCAGTTGTGTGGCTCCCAAGTATAAAGTTACTTTAGAAAACACACCCACTCTGAGAAAGACATCACGTGCCCCTACCTCCTGGCTGTGCCTCTGCCGCGAGTTGTTTCACACTTCGCTTTCAGGAAGATAGAAATAAACACCTACCTCTCACAGTGTTCACTGGCCCCTTGAAAAAATGAATGGAAGAGGCAGTTTGAACACCAGTCTCTCAGTCTACTTTAGGAGAATAGAAATAAAGTCCACTTTGATACATATCTGGTCCTTCTAGTGGAATCAATCAAACTTTAGAACTGTGCTTGTTCATCCACTTACTTTCCTAGGGGTGGGATGGTAACAAATTCTACCACGAAAACAAGATGCAAAGTATAATGGATAGCAGTACGAGTTTAGAAATTTGCATGCACGGTGACTTTTGAGTTATGGCTTATTAAGTATAACATATGAATAAATTTCCAAGAAACAGGCTACACACAAAGGCGTAATAAATATAATAATCTCTATTTCCAACATTTCGTTTTGTAGTTTACTTGAAATGATCTGAGACAAAAAGTATTGTACAACATTTTTCATTTTCATGAATATACTTATATACCATGAAAGAAGATGGAATCATTTCACTTTGATGGGAAAGTAGTAAGGACACAGGTAGCATAATAGAGTTCAAGCTCAAGTCTGTGTACTGTGCTTTGTTCAGCAGTCAAACAAATTTCATATTATCTTGTCCCAAGGTGTCACTCCCACTGAAGTGTCAGGCAATGTCATTACACTGTCATGCTGTCTGATGATCATTAGTAAACACCAGCAGCTCCATAGGTCAGGCACTGCTCTGGCATATGCTGTGATGAGTTTATTAACATATATGGTATCACTTTGTCAAATCTGCTTGTTAATCTACGTTTACAGATGCACAGCAGCTGATGGGGTCGAACTGCTTCCCTGGGTCAGGGCACACAATGGTCCCAAATCAAAATATATAGCAGAAACAGCAAGCAAGTGTCAAGGTTAGGGGTGGAAGGTACCTCCTTTATTTTATGAATTTGAATATTTGCAGTCTGCTGACAAGGTCTGTATCCTCAGATTTTTCTAACAAACAGTTCTTTTGAAAGAGCTTAAGAACACCAAACATACAATTTTCTTTCAATATGGTATAAAAGGTACATGGACAGGAATCAACATTCCCAATGTATACTACCCGTGTGGCTTTTGACTAGCAAGTTTATTTAACTTGTTAGTTAAACCTGTTAACCTGTTTTCTGATCTATAAAATGGGGATTCATCCATCTACCCATTCATTCATTCATGGCCATCCTGTGTTCTCAGACTAAAAGTTGCCAGAGATTAAGAACTTTATCTTGCAAGAATTCTTTATCCTTTACCCAGTTCTTTCTTCCCGGCAACCTGACCTTCTTCCCATTGCTACACACACAGTAGGTCCCAAGTTCTCATGTGTAACCTCTTATGTTTTCTCATGGACATTACCCTATGAGCAGCCCCTTTGCTGCTCTGCCACTAATGGTCACAGGCAGCAGCCCATTACGTTGTCTATTACCTTAAGAGCCTGCCCTCATAAGCCCTGTGATCTTTTCAGGGTCATTAACTGGGGTCCCCTTACTCATGTAGAGTGTCTTCTGCTTCACTCAGACCAGCTGTCATTCAAACCCACATGGAAAAAACACACAAGCCCTATGGAGGAGGCCGCAGGCACTGGACCATCCAAGCCGGGAGCTGAAAACACTGCATGAGACACAAGACAGACCTAAGCCGGGCAGTGGCTGGTGTGGAAACACCAGGCAGAGGAGCAAGCAGAAGGAGAGTGACAAGGCGTGGAAGCCAAGGGCGAGCCCGGGAGAGATGCTGCTGATCGGAAAGTCGTCACAGCACTCAGAGCTGATGAAAATGATGACGATGCTGCATTTGTTGTGCTGTTCCATGTCCCAGGCACCATGCTCAGTGCTTCTCATGCACTGTCTCATTTAATTCTCCAAACGACTCCAAGGCTATTATTATCTCCATTTTAGAGATGAGGAAACTATGGCTCATAGTTAAGTAACCTGACCACAGACACACATTTAGCCAGTAAGTGGTAGAACCACAATTCAGACTCAAGCTCCGATGCCAGACCTCAGGCCTTCAACTGCCTCTTACAGCCTCTCTCCAGCCAAACCCAAGAAAGACAGACCAGCACAATGGTGGCTGGGAGGATGGCATTTCTACCCTATTCAAGTTGGAAACATATACTCCATGTTTTTGAAGCTTTATCTATGTCAAAGAAATAATTTCTGTTCCTACCTTTTTCCTTTGTTAAGGCATAAGGTTAGAGTTATCAGGATGCTTTGAACTATGAATAACCAACACCTAAACAAAAAGTATCATAAGCAATAAGGGTTTTATTCTCTCACATAGCAGGAAGTCTGGGCTCAGGGCAGCCTGGAGAATTTTAATCCAGTGGTACAGCTATGTTCTATGTGCTTCCTACATTTCCACTCTGCCATCTCAGCCTCTTGGGGCTGTCGCCTCTCATGATCACAAGGTGGCTGCAGCACCACCAGGCATCACACACAGACTCAAGGTGTCCAGTGTCCAGTGAATAAATAGAGTATTTCTCCCATACATTTCTATTTGGTAGATAGGAAAACCTTTACCAGAGCTTCTTTGAAGACCTTGGACTTTATACCCTTCCCTATGGTAATCCCTGGCACAGAGGATGGAATTGCCATAGGTAAGTCAGACATATCGTGATTGACTCCTTACCCATGTGGGAAAGCAAAGTCTAAAACATAACTGGAGAGGAAGAAAAGGGGAGTGCATGGGGAAGTGGGCGTGTGAAGTGGGCAGGGAAGAAGGCTGCTGGGTAAGCAAAAAATAGTGACTGCCAGGCCAGGGTCTGGATGCCTTCCTATTTTATTCCCATAAAGTTAATTATGCAAATTGAGGATACACCAGAAATAAAGAACCTCAAAGAATCACAATGTGAATTAAATCCACAACACAGATTACCGTCAGTCTGTTCAGTGGGTCTATATGGCTGTGAGTGCCTATGGACCCATCAAAAACAAGATGATGTTCAAGCCCTCGATGGTGCTGTCTTTCTCCAAAAGAAGAGTTTCCTTATGGGATGTCTCTTCACTAACTGCTATGTGAGGACACAAAAATAACTAAGAGAACAATAGTGCCACCACCCAATGTCAGGCTGATTATCCTATCACGGTCACCCCCACTGCCACCCACATTCTCATTTTGGTAAGCAACTCAAGCCCATCTTATTTTTTTTTTTTTTTCCATCTTATTTTTTGTTTGCAATGCACCACAGCCTGGCTGTTGATGTCATGGGGGTCCCTCTTCAAATAGTGCTTACATCTCTACATAGCAAAAGGCTGGGAAAATTAATATCAAGGTGCCTTTCAAGCGTCCCAGGGGTATTCTGTGTCCCAGCATGGTTCTGAAGAGAGCCCTTCAGTTTGAAGCGAACTGCATGGTAGGATGCAATCAGTTGGGTCTCCATTTGATGACTGGCTTAAAAACCAAAACTAAATGCCCTTGTGGAGATGTGTTTTAGACATTGAGTCCCCAGAGTGGCATTTCTGCTCCTAAGAGGAAGGTCAGTAGAATATTAAGCTGATGTTAAAAATATGAATTCCTCTACCGTCTTTCTCTGCACTTCGTTCTAACCGCGCACTTGTTACTCAGGAAGACCAACCTAATTATCAGCTCTGATGTGAGTCATTCAATGCCATGCTCACTTCCTCTTTTTGAATCCTACTTATCAGCTCTCTGTCCTTTAGGAATCATATAAGATTCTAGGAATGGCCTCAAGTTCAAGGTACCCCATTCTTAATGCTTCGCATCTCTGAGAGGGATGCGAGATGAGCATGGACGTTCAATAAGCAGACATAGCATGGAACCATGGAGCAGTTAACAAACTTGCCTGCAGCACCCAGCCTGTAGCCTGATTTGGGCACAAATCTATCTTCCTCTAAATTCTTTACTCCTCCTACCATATCAGGCTGCTTCCCACATTCCAGGACAGCACACATTTAAGAGGAGAAGAAACCAAGAGCAAATGGATCTCCCAATAAATAAGAAGTCCAGAATGCACCCTCTCTGTTAGCATCCTCAAACGCCTGCAGAAATATAATAAATACCAACGGAAACCAAGCTATCAACAACACGAGTCATCAAACTGTTTGTGAAGAGCCTGAGTGTGTTACTCCCTGCTGTTCACATCCCATCCCTGCAGTGCAGCGATGTCACTGGTACTGTCTTATGGAGTCCGGGACTCCTGATGGAAAGCTGCTCTGTAAACGTGAAGAGCCTCCTTTGTTGACACCTTCTCTGGTGTCCCGGCCAGTAAGTGGTTATGGTGAGGGACAAGCTGTTCCTCTTTGCAGACACTCAAATGGGCCTTCCCATGGAAGCAGTGACACCAAGACTGTGAAACAGATGAAGCCCCTTAAACGGACTCTGTTGCTTCTCTCCAGCTGAGAAAGACCGAGACGAATGAGTTGCTGCCCTATTAAGTACCTGTGATGTGTCGGGTGCTTTGTAAGGTACTTTTTCCTGCTGTCACCTTTAGATCTCACAGTAAACAACGTTCTTCTGAACAAACGAGCCCAGAGAACTTAAACGATTTGCTCAAGTTTACTCACAAAGTGGCCAAGCTATGGGACCCAAAGCCAGGCTTCTTCCTTCAGATATGGTATCTTTCACAGGACGACATTCATTTTATCTGCACTGGTATGTACCAGAGGACAATCCAAGGAAGTAAAAGTGTGTTTATGTGGAGGTACTGTGTGCACAGTACCGTAAGGTAGAACTAGGGAAAGGTTGTTGAGGCTGGGCAGGATTCAGCGGGGGAGAAAAGAAGCAGAGCAGCGTCGAGACTGGAAGAGCAGGAGGAAGAAGGCTGTGTGGGTCGCCAGAGTGGGTCAGAGGCCAGCAGGAACATCTACACAGACACAGCTGTCATTCAGAACCCTGCCTCTGTGAATTTAAAATTCTGGATTCCAAGAGAATTCCTTGAGCTTCTGTTTCCTTTTTCCAGAGCTCCAAAGAGCACAGCAAAGGATTTGCCCAGTTTTCTCATTCATTTGACAAGAATCGATGGAACTTTCATGTGTCAGGCATACACTAGACACCTAGGATCCTGCAGAGGACAAGACAGACACAGTTGCTTGCACTATGGAAATGACATTCCAGAGGGACAGGCAGTATGCGAGTGAGCAATGATGAACGAGAGAACTGTGCTGAGAAGGCACCAAGTGGGGAAATGAGACAGACAGTAACTGGGAGAAGGTGGCAAGGCCTCTCCGAGTAGGTGACACCTGAGCCAAGGGCTGAAGGGTTAAAGCGAGCTAGCCACGCAGACGGGGAGCATTCCCAGCACTAGGAACGGCCGGCCCACTGGGCAGGGCAGAGTGGAAGCTGGTGTTCCTGGCATCCAGGCAGCAGGGAGATGCAGTGTGAACGACAGGAAGGCAGGAGCCAGAATTGGGAGGTCATTTTAGCTCATTTGAAGGAGTCTGGATTTTATTCTAAGTCTAATTGGAAGCAAGAAAGTGACATGATCTGATTTAAATTTTTAGCAAGATCCCTCTGGCTATTGGGAAATGGGCTGCGAGGCAGAGTAGAACTTAAAAATCATATTCTGGGAGCAAACAAGATCACGTGTGGACAAAGACAGTCCCTTAGAATAACCCGAGCAGTGGAACAATCACACTTTCGATACTAGCCTTTGTCCCTTTTCAAGAAAGCCACTCACTCATGGATATCTCTCCTGTCTTGGAATAGTGATAGCAATTATTTTTTACAAAATATGTTTACTCTGCTTTATAACTTGCTTTCTAAAGACATAATGACATATTATGAGCATGTCCTCAACTTATTAAATATTTTACTACATATTTTTGATGAATGGTTGTCTAATGTTTCGATATATTGATATATTTTTGTGATATGAACTGTCACTATTATAAATAGTGCTGTGGTGAGCAATCTCAAAAGCGAAACTTACTGAATACCTTTGATACGTTCCTAAGTAAAATTTCTCAGAGGTAGAATTGTTCACTTAAACAGAAAAGTTTTAGAACTTTCAATGCACATTGCTAAATTAGACTCCAGGAGTTCTTACTGACTCATACTTTTACCAACTTTTGCCAACACAGAAAATTATCAAACTTGAAAAAATAAAATGTTGGCCACTTGGCTAGCTATAAAATAATACACTAATTCTTCTGTAAATATAGAACTGCTCAAAAAAATAAAGTCAATTAATTTTCAGATTCCTTGTGCTGCTTCATTTATATTTTTTCCTGGTTGAGGAGTTGACTTTTTCCTTATTTGTTCAGGCATATTTTACATTAAAAAGAAAGAGGTACAAAACTAAATTCAGATCAAATCAGAACTTCTTTTGAGTACCCAAACTCAGCGAAACTGGAACCGAGCCTTAACCTTGACCTTAAGTTGGATACGGTACCCAGGCAGCATCCTTTGAATGGATCTGTTTATGCTATGAAGCTTCCATGGAATGTGTTTATTTTAGGGGAAAATTTAGGGGGGAGAAGGAAGGAAATACATGCAAGAAAAAACCAAACACACCAGCTCTCCAGATCTTACTTATCCTCCTAAATATTTTTCTGTCAGTCTTAGGTTCCCATTTTCCTTACAGACAACAAAAGCCAGGTCAACCCAGTCTTTGTGGACTGCTTACAATATGCCAGGCCCATGGCTGTGCCTGGGGGATTCAAAGGTAACTCCGAATCTATCTCTGCGCCCAAGGATTTTGGAATTTCATATGCAAGATAAACAAGCCAATAAACCTGCAGTGAGTGCCATGAGGGCGATGCTAGGACATCACACAGGGTGCAGAGCAGTCACAGAGGGTGGTGGCAGTTGTGAAGACCCACCCTGCCTCACTGAGACTGCCCGTGGGGTCCGGGTATCTCAGGGTGAAGACAAGTGTCCTCAGCTGGAATCAGAGGGAAGGCGTGAAACAGCCTGGAGTTGGTGGAAGTTGTGAGGGAGTGCGGAGAGCAGAGGGTGGCCAGAACTGAAGGTGGACAGAACAGACGAGACAGACGACATGGGCAAACTCTGGCCCGGGGACCAAAGCCAGTGCTCTGCCTGTTTCCATACAGCCCTCCCGCTAAGGACAATTTCCTACATTTTAATATGTAAAATGTAGAAAAGACTATTAGCCTTTCTGTAAGAACAGTTACTCGGAATTTTTTTTTTTTTTTTTGGCTGACAAAGCCTACAATGTTTATTCCGTGGCCCTCTGTAGAAGAAGTTTGCCAACGCCTGGTGAAGAGTTTTGTGTCCTATGCTCAGAGTATTAAATTCTATCCTGTGAGTGACAAATGTAATTAAGCAGAGGATAAACATGCTCTGTTCTGCATTTAAAAACAAACCTCTTGTGGGGGAAAGAACGTAAACTCAAAGGGAGAGACAGGCAGAACAACCAGTTAAAAGCCTACTTCTATAGCCTAGAAAAGGCACAATAATCATCGAGAAGGGTAATCATTTTTGTTAGATGCTTAAAAATACATGCGCCATTTAAATAAATGGCAAATGAAAAAAATCTTGGATTTGAAGACTAACTCCTCATAATCAAGGCAGCCCTTCTGGGGGGAGGGGAAGAGAATTCTTGGCCATGACTGTTGACTCTACCCAGGTAGCCTAAACACCATGACCACTAAGCTGCAATCACTAGACATGGTCGTTCTCAAAAACCAGGATGTCCAGAAATGAAGACTCTAGATTGTGTAAATGTCTACACAGAGCTGACCAGGAAAACCTCAAAGGGATATGGTGAATGGGAAGGGAACAAATATTTGAATTCCTGTTCAAGCCATAATTGGACACCATCTCCTCAAGTCCCTCCAGGGCCCCACAAATCACAGCACATAGAAAATAATCTACGTTCTAGTGCAGGGATGTGGCCCTGTCTCTGCTTTCTTGGTTAATTCAGACTGAGGAGGAAGAGGGGAGTGTTATAACAAACCAAACGACAGGGCTGTGGAAATTGGGGTTAAACCACGATGAAAACAGCTGTTTTCTGTCAAGCTTCCTTGGAAAGCAAGAGAAGAATGTGGTCTGAATCCTTTTGTAATGGCAAAGTCTAGACCAGGGTGGGGAACCTGTGGAACAAATTCTTTTATTTTAATTTATATGTTTTGTTCATCTTTTATATTTTTATTTTATTTTAAAATGAACGTATTTAAAATACCAAAGAATAAAATAAGTTTCAATGAAAAACGCTCCCAGTTGACTGGCACAATTAGAACGTTAGTAGCCATAAGGGCTGAATTGACGGTGCTACGTTCGTGCTTTATCCTAACTTCCCCCGCCTGACTGGTGCCACTACCGCAGGAAGCTGAGTTTGTGGGGGTCAAGTGCGCCAGTCTGTTATCAGCTTTTGATGCCGGTACACTGTGTTTCTGTTTGAAGTGGAATTTGTGAATACTTGCACAGTTTGATAGTATTTTTTAATTCTGTCTGCTTACCAGCCCATCATGTCAAAGAAGACCAAGAGAACGTCGAAGGAAGAAAACAGATTTTTAAATGAGGATTGGGAATATTGTCATGTTTCTGCTAAAGGTGAGATGATTTGCTTGCTTTGTGATACTGCAATTCAGTATTCAGTGCTCAGGGGCGAGGCAGGACAAAAAAAAAATAAAGAAATTCAGTGGTCATCAAAATTATAACACTCATAATGACCACACTTACTTTAAATTAGAGGGAGAGCTGTGAAAGGTTGTATTACAGAAATGAAAAGATGAAAATCAAAAACAAAGACAATTCTTTCAAGCAGCAATAAGACCTGGAAATAATGCCACTGAAGGAACTTATAAAGTAGCTTATATACTTGGGGAAAAAGGGAAACCATTCAATGATGTAGAAATTGTGAAAGAATACATTGTCGAAGTGGTAGGATACTTAGTCTCTGACAACGTTTCAAAGTACAAACAACTGCCTCTTTCAAGGAGAACCTTAACTGATCAGCAGCATGAATTAGCCTTCAACTTAACAGAACTCATGTGATACTTCAAAAGGAAAATATGTATTATTCAATCACTTTGGATGAATCAACTGCTACTACTGACTCGGTGCAGGTTTTATACTTCATTCGGGTCACGATAGAAGATTTTCTTTGCTACAAATTGTTACTCACTTTGAGCACTTTTGCAAACAGAACATGGGGATAGATATGTTCAACAATTTTCAAGATAAATGTTGTGAAGTTGGACTGAATCTGGTAAATTTAGTGAGTGTGTGTACAGATGCTGCACCTTCCAGGACAGGAGAACATGAAGGGTTTATGCACAGATTAAAAAAGCATTAACAGATCCAGATGCTCCCACTGCTTTTCATTGCAATTTGCATCAGGAAAATATCTGTGCTAAAGCTACTATTTTAAGTGACACTTTGCAACAAGTTGTAAGTATTGTTAACTATATTTTTGCAAATGCAACATGGTATGGTCAGTTTCATAACATGCTAAATTGAAAGATGAGGTACTCAATGTGGATTTGCCATATCATTTCTAAGTGTTTTGGCTATCACAGGGACAGGTGTTAGCCAAAATTTTATTTCTGTGAGAATTTATGAAGAACAGAATCAGCAATGTGAATTATTGAAAGAAGATTTGTATAGGAATGCAGCATTTCTGTGTGATATCACGTCAAATCAAAACAACTTGAATATTTCTTTGCAAGCTAAAACTAAGTCTATATATGATATATGACAAAAAATACAAAAATTTCAAAAAATGCTATTTTTTTAAAAACAATTCTTCAAAATGAAATTTTGGATGACTATTTTCCCCAGTTAGCAAAGGTCATTGATGAGCAGGTTGATATATGTGAATCATTTGAAGAATACACAGCTGTTACAGACTTATTAATTAGGGAATACAATGAAAGTTTCATTGACTTTGTGAGTCATGACATGACACTCAAATTAGCATTTTAGCCTCACCTAGTTGATATCACCAAGGCACCTAAAGAACTACAGATAGAATTGGTTGAGTTCTCAGTAGATGACATTTTAAAGTCATTGTTTGACGCTAAGAAGATGCAATTGAAATATGGAAAAATGCAGTAGAATATGCACACCTTTGGCAATAAGCCCAAAAAATGCTTTCTTGCTTTTCAACAACTTATTCCTGTGAATCTACGTTCTCCTACCTAACCCAAATCAGGATACCCTTAAAGTCACAAATGACCGATATCCATCTATAGGATCAACTGAAACCGAGACCTCCATAGTGCAACCAAATATTCAAATGCTTTCCAACAAAAAGAAGACACAAGAAAGCCATTAAATGGTTAATTAACTTTAAAATTAACAAATAGTTTTTATTTTTTGAAATTATTAAGTGCATAGTAGTTAGAATTTTACAATATAATGTACATTTTTAAGTATCTCAAATTGAAGTTTCTTGAATGTGGCCTTATTTGATTACAGCTAAGTTACCGCTAAGTTACCTTCCAACATGAAAAGGTTCCCCACCCCGGTCTAGACCCTGTCTGTGCATTCACTGCACTCCCATGAGAGAGAATGGCTTTGACTTAGCAGGAAGAAAATTTCTGGGTGCTTCCTTTGTCTCCTTTTCAATCTTCCTGATCAGCAAAACTGGTCTTTAATCTCCAGAGCAGTACAAGACCAGCGCCCGTCCAGGTCCCTGCCTTTGCTCCCAGCTCATGAGGAGTGCAAGTCCAGGTCAGCCTCCAGTGTTGCCAGCACCAGTCGGTTCAAGCAGAGCTTCACGGGGCTTCTGGAGTCCCAAAAAGCCAGACCAACCGGCAAGTCTATCCCTGTCCTCCTGTAGGCAGGAAGAGCAGCAGGGGCCGAGAAGCCCCTTTCCCCCGAGGAAGGCTCGTGGGAAGTGGGTAGCTGAGGCTCCCTCAGCAGCACCGCATCCACAGAGGCGTGGTGCTGTTCCTGTCCTCATCCAGGGCATCCGTGCTCCCGGCAGGTGTGTGCAGCTTTCTCGCAGCCATTCCTCTCAATAACCCTCTCCCTGGGTCCCACGGTGTCCAGTCATCTTCCTCACTCTCTACCTACTCCCCCGACTTCTCGCAGAGCTGGGTGGGACGTTTCCCACGGAGCCCTCTGTGGCATCTCCTTTCACAGACCTCACAATATAGGGAAAAACACAAGGGCAACTGTTGGCTCTGATTTTTTTGTATGTTGAGGCTTTGTCCCTTCCGTGGCCTGGGATGTGTCCTCCCAGCCCCCAGGTGTGCTTCTTCACAACAGCACACGTGAGCAAGCCCTGCCTGTGCCCCCGTGCCGGCCCACACATCCTTCTTCCTGTGTCTCCCAACATACAGGCTAAAAGTACACACTGTGTTCATGAAGAACCTTAAATATCTCAAGGTTCACCAGAGAAATAGGGAAAATTATCCCCACTTGTTACGGGTTTCATTATGATTGTGTGGTTGGCAAGTGGCGTTGAAAAGATACATCAGAAACCATGAGAGTGGCCTCACGCGACCCCTCTCGCTAATCATGTCTATCTCAGTGAAATAGCTCACAGTGGAGATCAATGTGCTGTCTTTAAACTTAAAAATGAAAATGTAAAGAAGTAGATCTGAGTGTAAGTATTGGAGTAAGAAAAATCATCAATATTCCCTATAACTGGAATTAAACAATCAAAGGTAATCACTTTTCTTTAAAAATTCGAGTTAATAAAGCATGTATAATGGAAAAGTGTGATATTGTCCAGTGACTGCTGTGGGTGTCTCAGGCAAAGTGAAGAAAGCACAGGGCGTGTGGCAGAGATGTACAAGTGGGTTTGTGTTCAGAGATGAAGCAAGCCACCCTCAAACTTTATGGTTTAAAACAACCACCACCACTTGTCGGTTTATGATTCTGCAGTGTGGACAATGGCCCATCTATCATTCACCAGGCATAAACCGGGGTCTTCACAAAGCTCCATCCTGCTGGGAGTTTGGCTGAGGTTGGAGCATCCAGGTTGTCTTCGCTCCTGTGTCTGGAGCTTGCGCTGGGCTGGCCGCACCTTTCCCTGCAGTGGGACAGTCCGACAACGTGAGTCATGGCTCGAGGCTCCAAGAGAGTGAAAGGGTCCTTAAGGGACAGAGATTTCTGTCACCTCCTATTGATCAAAATAAGGTACCAGGCAAGAGTCAAGCAGAAGAAAGTGAACTCCACCTCTTGTTGGGAGGAGTTGCACATGAGCACGAGGAGAGGAGGAATTGTTGGGAGTCACGTTTCAGGTGGTCTACCACGCAGGCTTCTGCATTAGAAAAACGAAGGCTCTCTCCTTGACCAAGCTCTAGTGAGCTTCCTCTGAGCCCTCTTTTCAGCCAGGCCTCCACCTTGGCCAATAAGGACTACAATTTTCACCACAAACAACTGGTCCATGCCCCGGCCATCCCCGCTGAGAGACTTGAACAAACACTAGCATAGTTTTCTTCAGCTGAAGTCTGTGTCCCTGAGGTGATGACCCCAAACCCCACAGAGGCCTGCCTGAGGTAGCACAACATGGCCAAAGAATGCATTGTTTGTTTCTGCCAAAACCTGACTATAGGTGCCTGACTTCCCTTTCCCTAGAGCATTTACTTTAGAAAACTTGAAATTGTAAATTCTGTCTTTGTTCCTTTGAGTTGTATCTTCTATAATCCAGAAATGTCTTTATCAGGGACTTGGGAGCCATCCTTTGAAACGACTCTTCAGGAAGGATAGAGCCCTGTCTCCCTGCCTTTGTAGGTGGTAGAATCCTACCCCCACAGGCACTGGCTAGCACAGGCCAATGGCCTGATCCCATCCACCAACTCCTCTCCTCACCTTTTCCAACTTTCCACTTCCATGACTGTGCTCAAGCTCCTGCTTTCTCCTCCCCCTCCTCCCTCCTTTCTTCCTTAAAACGTCCAATCAGCTCTGCACAGGCCAGAGTTGAGCTCAGTCTCTCTTCCCTGCTGCAGTAGCCTGAATAAAATACACCTTATGATTACGATTTCCATCAAGTGTCCAGGGAATAACTTTTCTTTAACTCCACTCCTGGTGAAAGACGATTTTTGCCTTGAACCAGTATATTTACATTGAAGATACAGAGAGGTTAACAGAGCCAAGATGCATTCAGAAGCTGGACCAGAAGTTTCTGGAGATGAAGGAATGAGAAAGACGAAAAGTAAGGTTTAGGATTCAGGCGTGGGCAGCTGCAGGGATGGCGATACCATTCACTGAGACTGGCAACACGAGGGGAGGGGTAGGCTTGGGTTTAGTTCACACATGCTGATTTGGAAAAGGCTTCCAAATGGAGAGGCTCATTACTGGCCACTGGGTATATGGATTTGAAGCTCTGAAAAGATGTGAGCTGGGGGAGAGCATTTTGAAACCTTAAATATTTAAGCCATGCGGATAACTGAGAAAAACTAGAGGGGGTGTTTGGAAGGAAAAGAAAATAGTTTCAGAGATTTGGAGGTGAGCAAATAAAACACTGACCATAAAGAAAACTGAGGGGAGCCGCCAGAGAGAAGGCAGGGTGGCATTGATCCAGGGTGCGTGTGCAGAGTACATCGCCAAGCTGGCATCACCGCGTGGGGCAGTGATGGAGGATCAGCCTAAATGCCAGGCGTCGCAGAACGTGAGGGCTGTTCTGTCCGACAGCTTCCAACGTCTCTGTGAAGTAAGAGGGAATGTAGACTGCTGAGAATGAGAGCAGAGGGGACGAGGCAGAGGAAGGCGAAAAAGGTTTGAAATAGCTATTATAGGAAATGAGATCAAAAACTGAACTAAGCTCGAGGTTATTTTATCAAGACTTTGCAGCAGAGGGTGTAAAATGGAGGAGAACGCAGGATCAACCGCCCAGTACTCAAGACGGTCAAGACTAATTCAGCATTGCAAAGAAATAAAACTCATTATAGGACCAAAAAATGAAGTCTCTCTATATATCTTCCCCCAAACACACCAATATATATACAAGAATATAGTCTTCATTCTTAGAGGCTGGAGCAACATGTGGGAAATGACAAACCCTGTTTTTTTCTGTGTTTTTTTTTTTTTTTTTTTTTCTGTTACTGCATTAAAAATTCTCCAAAGCACATGGTCTTCCCTACGGTGATGAGTGACTTGAGGGGTCTGTGTCTGTGTAATGCCAACATGATCAATCCTAAGCAGAGGATTGCTCTCTCCTCACGAGCTGCCCCGCTTCCTGCAGCCGCTGCTAGAGTTTGGGTCCGTGCCCAGTGCTCTCAAGTTCAACTTCTGGGACCTGCTCTTGACCAGGGTACTATGGATGCCTTAAATCAACAGCAAATATTGTTAAATGCCTAGAACATGCCAACACTCTGCTTCCTTGCTGCTAATTACGGGATGTTTAAGAGTACTTAAAATTACGGGTTTTGAAAAATTAACTTAAAAGAACTGTTTAGATGGGGTTTACCTTAGTTGCTAATTCATTCCAGGCACAAGGCTAGGAAAAATCTAGTTTGAAGGCCATCTTTGACCCTCAAGCTGAATTTATCTGTGCTTGGGAAAAGGTTAAAAATTAGAACATTGAGATACTTCCAGGAATATGAAAACACCATGCCTCCCTGAAAGGTTGACTTCGCCTCGACATCTGGCGAGGATGTGAGCGGGGTGTTCTTGTGTGGAAACCATCTCTCCTGGACTCTGTCCCCTCCCTCTGTCTTTCCTGTGGACTGGCACTGAACATAAACCAAATGTACACTGTGTTAGTATTTGGTGACCAGAATTACATGCTCCTTTTCAAAAATTAAATTAAAAGGTGACCTTTGTAATTCCTCAATTAGCCATTCTAGTTTTTTTTCCTAAAGCTTATTTTTTCCTGCAGCTCATGATATATGAAAGAACTGTCCCATCTCTGTACCAGACAGCAAGGTTCAGACGAAGCTTGTCAAATAACTCAAATTTTAAAGGCAAAGGTGGCATAAGCCAGATGTGTCCTGAATTTTCCCTTTGTTTTTGTTTTTCTAATTAGCCTCATGCAGCCTCTTTGAAAACACATAGGGCACAAACATGATTTCAAACACTGTCAGCTCGCAGACAGATTTGCTTTCCCTTATACTTTATGATATTTATTTTCATTTATCCAAATCTTAAATGAATGTAACTTTGTAGAATGTAAAAAATTGTGAAGACAAAGATAGTGACTTTTAAGTTAGTTTTTCACTGAACACTTCGCATGATTCTGTGACCTTGGAGAGCTTTAATGGTTAAATCAGTATGATGATCTTCTGTCCTTAAAAAAGATAGATTTTATTTGGACCTTGTAGAGGTGCCACCAGGTCCATGGACAGGGTAACTTTCTGGGCAGAAAGCAGCAAGTTTTGTTTTCCTAAAATAAAGCTTGAGAAATAGTTTTAATTCTAATTCTTTCTTTCTAGTTTAGTTTTATGCTGGAATGGTGGATAGAAAGATTAATATTAAGAACTAATGCTTATTCAGTGACGGTTATGTACCAGACACTTCTGCAAGTTCTCTGCATGCATTAACTCACTTACCCTGTGACACAAGCACATAATAGCGTCCCCATTTCTCAGATAAAGGAACAGAGGCACAAAAGCGGTAACCATGTGACACTGCGGAACCCAGTGTGTGCTGTTAACCAGCTTCCCGTGCTGCCTGTGCCTGCCAATGCGCATGACACAGCCACCTCCTCTAAAGAGGAACTTCTGGTGAGTGAGGCAGACTCCTACCTAGATATTTATAATAAAATGTGGAAATACAGTAATAGAGATATGTGCCCAATTTTATGGGAACTCAGAGAAGCATATGCCTGAGCCGGACGGGGGAGAGGTGGTCTGAGAGAGCTTCTTCATCGAGGAAGTTCCTGAGTTGAGCCTTGCAAGACTCAAGTCTTACAAGACGAGAAGTCATGAAACACACGAGGTGGGAGGAGCACCCTGGGCAGAGGGAAGCGCGAGCCAGACAGCACGGGAAGACGTGCCAGGGTGCTGCGGGGAACCCTCACGTGCCATCAAGTTTAAGACATTGATTGTGGGATTTTCCTATGTACCACTGAAAAGGAAAAAAGGCAGTCAAATGACCCTATGATTTGTCATCAATTGAAATATGCATCTTGTCTTCGGAGAGACCAAAATGTGGAAAAATGTGCACCCTGGACTAATGAATTATGATACAAACAGTTTGGTGTAGCTGGTGAATAACTGAAAGGGAAAACAGAGGAGGAGGCTGTTGCAAAATCTAGTCCTGTGGCAGTGGGAGAACAGAAATAAGACCAGATTTAGGTAGTTTTTGAACTCAGATTAACAGGACTTGGCAACCACCTGCTGCCTTGGGCATCTAAATAGTTGCTAGTTATAATAAGTAATGCTGGGTTTTCTATTTATGTGCTAGTGATAAAAAATTTAGATAGACAGATGGAATCAGTTTAAAGAAAAAATATTAAGTGAATACACATGGCACGTGGACATGATAGATTTGTAAAGATAGTGCTTATAAAATTAGTGAAGAATAGCAGAGTTTTGGCCTAGAGATACAGATGCTGGAGTCTTCTTCGTGGAAATGGTAGACAGAAAGACGGGAATGATGACCGCACTCACAGAAAGTGTGCAGAACTTGGTACAAACTGATACTGGCAATGAGAATCCTCAAAATGAAAAAGTGAAGCATTTATCCCAAAGTGGGAAAGCACCCTCAGCATGGAGCCTAGGCAACCGATATCTTAGATAAATGCATCTTTTGCTTCCTGAGTTGACATTATGAGCTCATAACGTAAGTTTTGCCAAATGAAGTGTGTCTGGCAGCAGAACATGCAGACCCTTTGTGAATGGTAGGCATTCCAGGAGGTGCGGGAAAGAAGGAGCCAGACTCATTAGTTACCAGAGAATAAAAGAGCTATCTTTAGAATGAGTGGAAAGTTGATTTCCAAGGTCAGTGGGTCATAACCACAAATGTTCACTGAGCGCCTACTTGGGTAAGGTGGACTCAGTTATCAAGAAAAGACTCTTGGTGAGATTCCTGCTCCTCCTCCATTCAAACTCAGGCAGCCCAAATCCAGGGCCCTTACCTGTAGATCTCATTCCATCTGATAACAGCAGCGATGATGTCACTTTTGGCCTCTTGCCGAAGTCCCTCAGAATGCTCACACAGGAGCTGATGGGGAATAATCAGTTGTGGGCCTCAGAGCTTGCCAAAAATGTGGGTGGCAGGCCAGGCCGGCGCACTCAGATCACACTCAGAACACTCGGAAGTCTAAGCTGTTGCCTGACATTAGACTAAAGAGTGTTTAGATTCCACACTGGGTTTGTGTTCTTGCTCTGACGTCTCTTTCATTTACGAGAAGCCCTCTGTTTAGGAAGCTGATGTGACACCAACCCCCTCAGAAAGCACAGCTAATGCACATCCAAGCCCCCAGCATTCCTTTTGGAGGGGCAAGTAGTAATTTTCTATTTTATAGATAAAGTATCTAAAGCGCCAAGTACTAACTTGAATTGTCGGGTTTCTTCTAAATTAATCTGTGAAGGAAAATAAGCTCCACTGAGGCTCCATAAAACTGTGAGTTTAAGAAAAAACTTTGCATTTTAGAGAAACATGACCTAAAGACCAGTTAGACTGAGGCCAGGTTTGCCTGACATACAAACATGCAGTTAATACTATAAAATGACTTCATCCTTGTATGATTAAGAGAAAACTACAGATAGATAGGTAGATGGAGAGAGGGAGAAAGGCAGGAAAGGAGGGAGGAGGGAAGGGAAGGATGGATGGATGGATGGATAGATACATAATAGATACATGGATGATTGATAGATACAGAGATAGATAGATGATAGATGGATAATGTCTAGCATGATCTGGCACTGAATACTAAAATTCAAGTCAATCAGAACACAGTGAAAAGAACACTGAATTTGGCCTCTTGGGATCACTGCTTCAGTGTGTGGCCTGGAACAAGCCCCTCAATTTCTTGAGCCTTCCTTGCCTCATTTGCTAAATGGGGATAAGCACATAGCCCTTGTGGAGTGAGTATTAGTACCGTGACTATTAATAATAGCTAACATTCTACTAAATATCAGTTGTTGGGTTGAGAATTTTATATAGAGAATCTCACTTGGTCCCCAGGGCAATCCTAGGAGGGAGATTATTTTACAAATATCCTTTTCAGACAAGAAAAATGAGACACGGAGAGGTTTTCTAAGTGGTCCGGGGTCACACAGCTAGCTGGTGGAGAAGCCAGGCCTGAACTCAGGTCTGTCTCTGCTAAAGCCTATATATACATATTTCACCACAGTGCCTGAGACACTGGACATAAAAATGTTTGAGAAATTGCCAAGTGAAATACAAAGCAAACACATAATACATATAAAATGCAGAGACATATGAAATGCAATTCACAGTCAACTAATAAGCACATGTTGGCTGTGACTTGGCTTAATTCCAGAGAATGCCAAATTCTGGCATATGTTTCTACGTAACCAACTGGGCAGGAGCCCCAGAAGGTGTAGAGCAAGGGGTGAGGCCTGGGGAGAGCCACAGAGATGCTCGTTTCCCACCATTCCCCCAGCTTCAGGGCAGGATCATAAAAGGCAAATCTTTGCACCAGAGGGAGAAGTAGGTGGTGGGTTTATCATCTCTACATCTGGAACTCAAATGCAGCGATGTGAACCCCAGTCATAGCACAGGAGGCAAAGCCACAACACACAAAAACAGCTCTGCAAGCCCAGACAGAGATTATAGAAAGGAGAACAAGAATTACCTCACTGAAAATTACAGGGATGAGGGGATCAGAGGAAAGAGGTGAAGGAGAAAGGAAAGCTCACGCTCCATACCCCCAGCCACATGTCCTCAAGTCCCCATCTATTGCTGAGTTATAAGAAGAAACTGAAAGGATACACACACACACACGCACACACACACACACACATTTTGAGAGAACAGCTATTGGCATGGCAGCCTAACAGCCCAGGCAATTCAAATGTGCACAGATCCGTGCTGCGAGCAGGGCTCTGTTATTACGCCTTATTACCACGTCTCTGCTGCAGTGCAATGGTACTATTTCCTTCAGACGTTATATGCATTACAGGCCTTTGCCACTGCATACAAATAGCAAATGGCAGACACTGAATTGTGTGTCTGAGGGAGATACACCGTTACAGAAGGCGGTGCTTGGCCATTTAAATGCACGTGGGCTGGAATTGCAAATGCTAGCAGAAAGCTGAAGAATTCAGCACAATCAAGGCAGTCTTCCACCGGCCTCTTGCAGAGGCTCAGGTCCCTGTCCTCAATCCTTCCTTCAGAACTCACCTGCCCTGTCTCTGCCTCTGTCCTAGGTCTCCAATGGAGATGTGAGCTTGTCTGTTAACTTGGTTTCCCTTTTTTCTCCTGCCCATGCTGCTCTCTCCCTTCTCTACCCTGACTCAGTCTCCCCTCCATGCACCCAGGGTCACCCATTCCTGATAGACACACTTGCCCCCGGCAGTCAGACTATTTGCAAAACTTTTCCTCCTTCTCTGTGCTTGCCTGAAAAGTGGCCTCCCGTGACTCCTCTCGGAGACAGCTGTGGTTCACGCCCATCTCTTGCGTTTCAGGGTCAAAGGTAAAACTTGCCTCTTTCTCACTCTGTAGAGCTGCTTCTGGAGCTTAATAAATTCTCCAACTTCTATTTCTTTAAGATTCGTATCAAACAGCTATGCCTTCTTTTGCGGGTCCTCATTCCTTTCATCTAATGACAATAACGTAATGTGACGCTGAATACATAGAGCTCACAGGTTTCAAATAAAAAAATCTTTATTTTATCTCTCATTGTTCCTCTGAAGATTTTTATTCCATCTTCTAAAAGAAAACCCACATAGTCCCATAAATTTTCCCATTGTTCCAAAGTAATAAAAGGTCTCAGTCACATTAAATTACCTGGCATGGCCTCGAGTTAGACATTAGACTACTGGTCTGACCAAGTGTGCAGAGCTTCTGTCTACACTCACAGCCGTCGCGCCTTCCCTCAGCTCCCGCCCAGCCTGCCGCACAGGGAGTCTGCGAGGACGCCCCTCGGAGCCCACTGTGCCCCGCCTGGCGCTGCTGCTGCTCCTCCTGCAGCCCCGGGCGCCCGGGGCTCTGCCTGCAGCTGCTCTCCGCCCTCTCGCTCAGCCCGACCGGCCAGGACCTAATCCATCACACGGCAGCTACGCGTTGGTGCCACCACATCCAGCCCGCAGGAGACGCCAACCCAGCTTTACCCCGACCAACTCCCGGAGGACAGGCTGGACCCAACGCAGACACCCCTCCTTTGGCTAGTCCATGCACAGTTAGCCCTTAAAGTTTCTCAGGAGGGAGCGAGAACCTAGATATATTCTACCTCTCATACCACAGGCTCACACTGGCAGCTCCCCAAGCAGTTCTGTTAAAGCCACCCCCTCTCTTTTATCGAAAGGGCGCAAGGAAGAACTTCGAGCATCTCTTTCTTTGGGGAAAGTCCTTTAACAAACGTCTCTCCCTGTAGCCACCAACTGATGCTTTCGTATATTCTCTCCATGTAGGTAAGGGGTGTAAGAGCCATAAATCGATCCTTATTGTTGTGATTTTTGTTTTGTGTAGTTTTAGATACCTTCTCTGATAATTTGCACTCACTCAGGCGCCTCAGCGTGGAATCTTATACCTCGTGTCTTAAAGTCTTGACTTCTTGACCAAACTACCATGTGCCCTTATTCTCATAAAACGGCTCACAATTCTGGTAGGTACGTTATGATTATTTCCCACCCAAAGAAGAGTAGGATGAGGATTAGAGAGGAGCAAGGTGAATTGTCCAAGATCACACAAGAAGTGGCAGAGCTGGACTTTAAACCGTGTCTCAGATGTTGGAGCTCAGGATATTATTTCACACTTTCTATCAGTCCTTGGATGTATTGACTCTTCCAGCTCTTTCTTCCTCAATTACTGACTTCCTCCCCACCCCAGTCCTGCTCTGATCTCAAATGGCTTCAGCTTCCCTGTGGACTGTCTACCCAATGGCCGCGTGGTCTCCCCAGCTCTGGTGACCAACTCCTCTTGCCCACTCATGCCCTGGCCCCCACCTCCTGTCCTTCGGTCATCGTCACCATACTACTCCTTGGGTAACATCCAGACTTCCAATGCCTGAGGCCTTTAATTATTTTGCTCTATGAGTCCCCAGCCATGCTTCACCTCCTTCCTTCTCCAGCCCTGTTTCTTTTCTAATCTCATGTGGCCAAATTTCTTGAAAGAGTTGGCAAATGTTCTTTTTCACTTCATTGTCATTCAATCTGTAGAGAGATGCTCCTGATAGCCACTATGGTAGGATAATATCTGTAATACAGTCACGTGTCACTTAACCACAAGAATACATTCTGAGAAATGAGTCATTAGGTGATTTTGTCTTTTTGTTGTGCAAGCATAATAGGAATAGATTGTACTTACACAAACCTGGGTGGTACAGCCTACCACATGCCTGGGCTCCGTGGTGCAGCCTATTGCTCCTAGGCTACAAACCTGTACAGCCTGTGACTGTGCTGATTACTGTAGGCAACTGTAACACATGGCAAGTATCTGTCTGTCTAAACATAGAAAAGTTACAGTAAAAATACAGTATTATAATCTTATGGGACCACCGTCATATGTACAGTTTGTCCTTGACCAAAACGTTACATGGTGTATAACTGTAATTTTTTTCCCATTTATGTTAGCTGATATATATTGCCCCTGTAGGGAATCCTTCTCTAAATCAATGCAGCTGTTTGGGGAACCTCTGCTCAATTCATCCCTGGTATGTGTACTCACCCCCATCATAAAATTAATTCATCCTCACCAGACAGTACATTGCTTTCAGTCAGGAATACTGTTCTATGCACCAAGGAGGAGTCCTCTTCACTTAACAGAGAATTTGGCACACAGTAGAGGTCTATCAAATACGTTTTGGGTGGAGAAAGAAATGGGCAATGGGGAATCCAAGTAGGCTGGCAGAGAAACCTATCGAGAGACACAGGTGGGGGTAAAGTTGTTGAGAAGGCAGCTTTGTCGAATAGTCCAGGTGGAAGGAAATATGTGGAACTTGGCCCTGAGTCATAACTGGGAGTCTTGCAGGAAGGAATTGGAGGGTGAAACACTAGTGAGCAGTTGTCAGGGCAATTTTTACTTTCCAGAGGGAGAAGGAAAACCAGAAGAAATGCCTCATGCTATTATTCATGAAAAGAGCTTAATGGCCAAGTGGGAACATTTGTTAGGGGAAAAATTGAAAGGAAGAGTTTAAAAGCTAAGACAGCCTGGTGACTATTTTAGAATAGCTTGCTAAAAGTCCAGGATAAATGCATGCCAAGAAACTAAAAGACCTGGCACTTTAAGGAAAACAACAAAAGCACACATACAACTCTTCATGGTCAACTGGCAAAATAAAATAGGTTTTTCTCCTGCCATTTTTCAAAAATGGAAAGACAAGCTAAGTGAGGAAAACAGGAAGGCATACACTAGAAATTAGACATGCCCAAAAAAAGAATTTAAAAGAGTATTGGTGAGGGACTCCAAGGCTAAAAATAATAGGCTCTTTATATCCACAGAAAGGGTGAGGTCAGTTGGAGGCTCAGGGAGCTGGCTAAATGGATATCACACAAAACCTAGAACTCAGAGAAGCTACAAACAACAGCAACAACGTAACAACAGAAAATCTTTAGTGACTACCAGTCATGCATATGGTCCAGGCACCACGCCAAGTATTTTATGTGTATTGCCTCATTTGATCCCTGCAACTTCCTGTTGTTTATCTCACTTTATAGATGAGGAGACTGAGGCACAGAGAGTTTAAGGGACAAAGTCACACAGCTAGTAAGGGGCAGATTTGAGATATAAACACAAGTCTAAGTCAGAAGTCTGAATACTCTGTGCCTTAGACTTTGCTAGTAAATTACAAAAGGGATGCTGGGCCAGTTAATGGAAAATACACAGGATGAAACTGTCAAGGCAGATATAGATACAGCAGGTAAAGACCAGATGACATCTACATAGGGCTCATTGAAATTGGCACATGCTTCTTAGCTGGAGAGATAAACAATGTGACCTATACCTCATCCTCACTCTGCTCCTAGTCCCCAAAATAAGACCAGAGGGAACTACAGAGCAGTGAGTTTTGATTTCATACCAGACAGCACAGTGCCACCTACAACCAAAGTTAAAGTTACCGAGTACTTAATAACATATCACCTAGTCTAGAAAAAAACCACATGTTGTGAAAAAATAAAAGAATGCACCTCTGCCTTACCTACTAAAGCAAGCTCCATTAGTTCGTCCCTTCAAAGGGTTAAAGAAAATTAATGACTGATAGATTTTGACATTACTTACTTTGCATTATTTGAGACCCTACCTTATTGCTGAAGGCACTTGAATAAAACACAAAGTCAATAAAAATAGAAAGCAATAAAAGAAAGGCAAGTATAGGGGAAAAGTGGGCTAAATTCTTGTTACATTGGTTCAAAAATTTAGATTCTAAGCTTTCTAGATAAGTTTTCTAGCATGTAACACACTCGGACAAAAAGAAACATTGCCATTTATGCAATTTACAGTTTCAAAGAGATGAAAGCAAATCAATTGCTCAGGAGAATCTATTTGTTGTTGATAGTAGCATTAGGCAGGAATTTATCTGCGGAGTTCTCATGAAGAGGACCCTGTGTGATGTAACTAAAAATGTATCATTCTTAGGGTGAACACAAGGATGGGGTTCAAAAAACTATTTCTTACATCTATTCTCAGTGAAGATGGAGAATATCAAAACAAAGCATTGTATAGAAAATCCCACGGGGTGGGGGGCAGACTTTGATGGCTTTGAAACAATTTTGTGCCAAAGACTTTTATTTATTTACTTGGGTCACTAAAGGATTGTAAACCGGTTTAATTACTTGTTCTTCGAGAGGTAAGATTAGGAGTAAATTGTCAATTCTCTGAACAAAGAAGTATTGGTATCTTTCCCAGGAAAGGGCATTCGTAAATGATCCAGAGGGAAGTGTTTAGAGTGAAATCTTTGGGATTGGCAATGGTGCTAAATTATCTGAAGTAGTATATTCACTCATTTGTTTATTCAGCAAATATTTATTAAGTACAAGTACGCTCCAGGCGTACTTGGCATTATATAAAGCATGGCGTTATTAAGTTCAGGGGCTACATGAGTCTTATCCTCATGGAAATTCCATTCTAGTTGATAAACCACAAGACTCTTTCATAGAGCTGGGCCAGAAGGCAGATATCATCAGATGCTTTTAATGAAAAATGTTCAGTGGTTGCCGTTTGTGCAAGAGACACATTTCTGAAAACCCAGTATAATTCAAGACCAATTTTTTCTTAGGAATAAATGTAAAAGAAGAGTGAAGGAACAGATTACAGATTAAATTTGGGGACCACGTACTCTTACAACTTTTTACACATTTTTGCTTTAAGACTGATTTTTATTTTCTCAGCACGTCTCTAATACTTCTCTTAGCACTCTCTCCAAAATTAACAGCACAGCACATTTTGGTAGTTTGACCTACTTCTTAGTTGTTTACCATGTCTAACATGTTTCTAAAAGTTATTGATTTCCAGACATGATTTTCAGAGTCAGCCCTAGCACCACAACACAGTGAATGTTTGGATGACACTGTTAAAGGAGATATTTGTCAGGATGACATTAACAATAGCAATAATAGTAAGCAATGCATTGTAAAAATACCTATGTAGATTAGCAACATAATGATTACCAAAACTGTTTAGAGTACTGATGCATATTAATTATAGCATGCTTCATGGGATACTGACAAAAATGGAATACACACACACATACACACTTTTTCTAACCAAAGTTACACTCCTATGGTAATGGCATAAAAACTTCCTACAATTGAGTCTGCCAGTCAGTTTTGAAATTTTGCAATTCTCAGCATTAAAAAAAATATGAGCTCTATATACTTTATTTTGGCATAAAGTAAGATCTTAAATAATATCTTGTACGGTAGTCTTTTACATTTGCCTAATTCAAATTCACACACACACAAAATGTGACTGCCTTGGAATTCAGAACAGTTATATATTAACAGTATAGAGTCAAAAATGGAATTTCACAGCCAGGCAGCCTTGGAATTGGCTCTAAGTTTTACTGCTTACAAATGTGGTCAAGCCTCATACATCTTTTCACCTTAGAATCAGGAGCCAAGGATGAGGAAGCTGGAAAATAAAACAAAGGAGACAGGTCCCAGGATTGAGCTACTGAAGAGCTGTGCTTCAGCCCAGCAGAGGTCTTTTTGTGTTCTTGGCCTGGATTTTCTGCTATAAAATGCTTTAGAATGTCTTTATTGGCATCTTGAATCTTGCCTAAATCATCGTCACTTCCAACGTCAGGGTTCCAAGGAGGTTTTCCTTCCCCTACAAACCAAGCTCACCATTCCTCGTTTAGTACAGAGTGATGTTCACTAGCAACATTCCTGTCTGGTAACTAAATAATACTAATGTGTGCACGTCATGAAGGCAGAAGGAACCAATCCCCTTAAGGGTCCTCAACTTAAAACAGGGTGTTGCCCTGACTGCTTGTTCTGCGAGTACTCAGCCCGCCTGTCACTGTGGTTCTAGCAGTCAGAGATCTGGGTGGCAGTTGCCCAGGAAGAAATGGCAGATTACAACCTCAACCCTTTTTCTTCGTCAGGCCTTTGTAAAATGGCCACTCAGGTTTCATATTTAAGAAGACTTTGTACTCATTTTCCTTACCTCGTGAAGGAGTTAAAATCCACAAGGAAACTTGATTAAGTTTGGATTAGACTGAAGCATAAGTGTGTAACCCAATGTAGTATGTTGAGCTATGGCTATACCATTGCTGTGAGGGGGGATTTTAAAAATAATTGTGATCTAATTTATTTTTTCCTTAGGGGAAAAAATGTAGCCATTGTGATCAGAGATTCTAATCATGTGTTGTCAATGTCAGAGGTCGAAGCCTAGTCTTTTTGTTCTTTCTCGGGGTATGATACTGATCTACAAAGAATAACTTCAGTGACATTTTCCTAAGACAGTCAAGCGGTTCAGCTTTCTGTTGGAGCTTGTTTGACTTGCCTCCATTTATGAGATTAATATAAAGACAAATTAGATTTTCAATTTACTTTCAACTTTACTAAACTGAGATGTGGCTACAAATAGTTTTAAGGTAATAAAAGAATTCTGATTTTTGATGTGCCTTAAAGTACTTTCATCTTATTTTTTAAATAAAAATAGAGCTCATCAATAGGCTCCCATTAGCAATATGTAACTGGCACCAATACAGACTTCATGATGAGTTTATATTATGGTTAAACACCCATAAAATTCACGTTTGCCATTTTGTCATAGATCATTTTTTTCCTACAAAAATAGGCAGGAGTTTTTGCCAGGTATGGAAAGGATATGGCAGATAAACACTGTTTCCTTGTTTCTTTCTTACTGATTTTTAAAAGTAACTTAAAAATACAGACCCCTGTAGGTAGAGTTTCTAGATGAAGCAAGAACAACAACAAAAATACAAGATGTTCAAAGAAATTTTAATTTCAGATAAACAATGAATACTTATTTTTGTATATATAAGTCCCGTGAAATGTTTGGGAAATACTTGTACTAAAAAAAGTATTCACTGTTTTCCTGAAATTGAAATTTACTTGGGCATCCTACACTTTATCTGGCAGACCGGCTTGTATGCCAAAGATCTAAAGTAAAAAAGAAAATTCCCTAATTAGGGCCCTGAAGAGAGTGAATCTAGATTAAGACAGGGTCTGGCTCAATTAAATCACCTTCCACGTGGCGTGAGAGGAAGCCAGCCCGTCTGCACTTCTTCGGACTCCATCCCTGAGCTTACCTTCTTTGAGGGAGGGACAGGAAGAAAGGTGGCCACCCTTAGCAATATATGAAAGAGTTCAGCACAGGAATTATTTAACAGACTTAAGCTGCATTAGAAAGCAGATGGCAAAGGGTCATTTCCTGAGTATTCACTCAAAGCCAGAATATTCTGAGCCTGTGGGAGCACTTTATTTTCCTCATGCTTGCCCCAACCCTCACACTGCACCCATGCACACAAACACCCCAAGCATGGGAAAGCATTTTTTTTTTTTTGTATTTTCCATTAGGGTTAAAAAAACTTCTGTGTACTACTTGTTTCTCTAAGAACTATAGGTTTTTTTGCTTTCTCCACACTTCATATTGTACGATTCACTTGCCACCTTCAAAAGATGAGCTGTACCATGATTTTGTCTGTATAGTCCCAGCATCAAAGCATCTCTTAATAACACAGAGATGTTTACGTGACATCAGTGTGATATGATTAAAAGAATATCCCAAATTTCCAATTCAAAATGGCAACTGGCTGGCACCTTCATAACTTTTTATTGAAAGGCCCATGAAGACAGAGGAAAAAAGAATAATAATAATAATAATAATAATAAAACAGTCACCATCCCTAAAAGCCTAAGACACAGAAACAAAGGCAATAGTTTCTGGGGAAACAGGCCAGCAGGTAGGAGGCAAAATATTTGATTTTTTTTTTTTAAAGTGCTCAAGTTTCATGTCATTGCATCCCCCAAAAACCTCTTAAAAGAAAAGCAGTCTGTATGCACCTTCAGTCTGTTACATTGAACAGGGTCTGTTTTAGCCAGGAACCAGGGGATTAGATAGACATTCCTCTCTAGCCTTTGTGTTATGCTCAGAAGAAGGCAGAACACTGTGCTTTTTTAAATCTCAGGGTCCCTTGGAATCTTTCTATATCCAGAGACTCTAAATCCTAGACGGCCACAGGGCGCGGAGAGCGTTAGGTGAGTGTGAGCCACCGGTGCCTTCTGGGGTTTGCTCTCAGTCTTCTGTGCGTGGCATGGACTCCAGAACATGATAGGGGAGCCATACTTTAAAAGAACTTAGAGAGATTTCAAAACAAGCCTACAAAAATATACAATGTGTAAAAGTCTGCGGCACTGTCGAAATCTGAATTGTTGATCAAATTAACTCCAAATGCCCCTTTGAGTTCCCGAGTGTGATTTTCAGGCGGCTCTGAAAGCTACCAGCTTAGGAAGCTCTGTCCTTAGCTTGGTTATTTCCTCCTCCCCTTTCCTTCTGTAACTCTTTCTGGAAGTGTTTCTAGATAGAAATGTGACTCTTCCAAACTTAGAGCAGATATTACATTTAGTTTATTTGGCCTCCAAGACAAGTAACTTCAATAGTATGCGAGATTTTTCTCCTTTTAACGAAATTTTGCATTGTCAAGGTTGGATCCAACTATTGACCCCAGAATCACAGCAAGAGGGCATATGGTAACCAGCGCAGTCCCCGGCAGCTTATGAGAACCAGCTTCTTCTAAGGCTTATTTTTGGGAGGTAGAGCATCAAAGAGGAAGTTAACTGGACTCCTGAACAAATGAGTGCAATATGAAGGGGACCTCGGGAGCCATTTGGTGTTCATTAGTGGGCATTCGGTAGCTGCTTTGTCATTTTTCTTGTTTGTCATGAAAAATAAATAGAGTTTAATAGATGATCTGACCTAGCAGGCTTTGGCAACAAAGTAGACTGTGTCCCATTATGATCTTGATGTGTATAATTTAAAGTAAGATGGAACATAAAACCATTTCCAGCACACGTAGGGGAAGGAGTGACACAGATTTAGTCCCTGATCGTGCAGAAATGAAAACCAGCGCTGTCTTGGATGGTGTATTAAATCATGTATTCTGTTTTATGGAGTTTGGGCTGTAAACAGCATATTTCAGAATAATTAACCCTGTCATTTTTGACTTAAAAGTTTGTTTTTAAAAATAGGAGTGTTTTATGTAGAAGGCAGAAGCTTAAGTGCCTTAATAGATTGCATGAAGGCCAAAAGAAATTCAAAGGGCAGTTCCTGTTAACTCATAGGTCAAAATTACCATCAGTTAGCAAGAATTAAGACATACCGGGCAAACCCAGGGGAAATTCTGTGCTTGATGGGAAAGATCTGGGATTCTGACCAGGGCCTCTCGCCTGCCTGGCCAGGGCTGTGAGGTGACCGGCAGGGCTGACACAAGTTATGCCTTCAGCATGACACATTGGATAATCATCTCCTTTTCCACGGAGCAGCATCAGGAATGGATTAACCTCTGCAGCAACATGGGGGACTCTTATCAGAGGACTGCTCAGATTTTCTGCCTGGTGGGTGAAGCGCCCTGATTGCAGTCACCCCCACGGGGTTTTCGCTGAGATATAGTTCTTGATTTATGCTCAGATTTGTAGCCTACACTTGGTTTTCTTTGTTCTCAAAATATGGAAATACTCTCCATACAAATTAAATAAGCCGGTTGTATTCCTGAATCTCCTGAGTTTTGGAAGAAGTCCTCATCAAGAGATCAGGTGTCGGAAAAGCCTTCTACTTCTGTCTTTTCCCTGTTTCGTCTCATCATAGATGGAGACCATCTTCTTTCTCCTATGTCTTAAAAAAAATTTAGGAGATAAATGCCCAGTGAATAGTACATCATGATAATGTTTTCAAACACACTGTACTGCTGTTTTTTGCAAATATCTCTAATATCTTGCAAGAAGAGGTGTTTCAAGCTGGCCCCATTTTATCTGTCAGATCAAAAGATTAGGTGACATGCTGAATGGTCACCAACTAAGTGGCAAATTTGAAAATGGGTCACCAACATCCTTCTCTTGGGGACTTGGTTGGAAAATTTCTAACGGGACTTTCCTTTCAGATTCCATGATTCTATCCTGATTACTTTTCTATATCATAACACCAGTCATTCTATCATTCAAGCCCAAGCATGCATAAAACATATTTCATCTGATATTTATGAATATGACTAGTATTTACTGTCTTATAAATGGTCTCTTGTGAAATGGAGAGTTTTTCTTGGGAGTTCAGCAATCCAGCAAGAAAAATCAATATTTACCCAGAAAAAAGCATACACACAAACACTGACCAAATAGCTACATTCACTCTTCCAAGAGAAAACTCAGAGAGAAAATACTAAAGTTCGTCCGAGGCCATCATCCCAAGTTACCCAGGCAACCAGGGGCATCTCTCTGACCTGTTAATTTGGTAAATTTGGTCAACAGAATCCCACCACCCTTCTTTGAGCCAGCAGGGAAAATCTTGTCTATCAAAGAGGGCTTCGCTTCAGCTATCCCATGTCTACAAAATTTCGAATAGCAAAAAAAAATTTCGAAAGGCAAAAAGATGAACTGGCCCTACAATTTCAGAAAAATAGATTTTATTCTTCCCATATAATCTTAGCACACTCCTGTGACATAAATATTATTGTTCCCATTTTACAGGTGAGGCATCTATGGACTGAGAGGTAATAATTTGCCCAAGATCTCATGGCCTGTAAGGGGCAGGGCTGGGACTTCACTCAGGCAAAGGCCGCGCACTATCTTTCCACTGTGCCAGGGAAGGCGCTAAATAGTCACACGCACTTAAAGCCGGCATCGTGAGGCCAGAGCCTCAAAATAACGATGCTTACATCAGTCAAGTTTAGGAAGCATTCAGCATAGTATTCAAACATTTTAATGTCATGATCTCAAGTATCACGAATGACAATTTTAATCTCAACTACCTGAAAAGTTTGGAATTGATGTCATATTTCAGTATTCAGTTTTATGAATTTTGTAATAATAGTAGTGGAAACTGGTTTTTTTAAAACTGGGGAAAAAAATTAAAACCATACATACGATTAGAGAGTTAATCTTTCTTCAATGGTTACCACTTTTAACTGTTGTGTAGGCTGGGTTAGATGGCTCATGCCTGTAATCCTAGCACTCTGGGAGGCTGAGGCAGGGGGATCATCTGAGCTCAGGGGTTCAAGACCAACCTGAACAAGAGCGACACACCGTCTTTACTGGAAAAAAAAATAGAAGGAAATTAGCTGGACAACTAAAAATATATATAGAAAAAATTAGCTGGACATGGTGGTGCATGCCTGTAGTCCCAGCTACTCGAGAGGCTGAGGCAGGAGAATCGCTTGAGCCGGGAATTTGAGGTTGCTGTGAGCTAGGCTGATGCCATGGACTCTAGCCCAGACAACAGAGTGAGACTCTGTCTCAAAAACAAAACAAAACAAAACCTGTTGCATATCATTTCTGAAGATTCTTATGTATAAGGCCATAGGTGGGGTGTGTGTGCCTGAAAGCTTTTTATTTAGTTAGTTTTTCACAAGTTGAATCATTTATGTATAAAATGTTCTAGACCTTGCTTATTTCACTCAATAATACACCTTCCATGCCCTTTCTATACCAGCATACAGTTGTCCCTTGGTATCTACTGGGTAGGGAAGGGAAGCAGGGAGTGCTGGGGTAGGGGTGAGGTTGATTTCAGAACCCCCCTCAGATACCAGAATCCACAGATGTTCACATGCCTTATATAAAATGACATAGTATTTGAATATAACCTACACACATCCTCCCCTATACTTTAATTCATCCCTAGATTATTTATAATACCTAATGCAATGTAAATGCCATGTAAATAGCTATCATACTGTATTGTTTTTATTTGTACTATTTTTTATTGTTGTATTCTTACTTTTATTGGTTTTTTTCTCTGCATGTAGCCTATATCTATCACATATGTTGCAAAAAAATTTCCTGTTTTTATTTGGCGTTGAGTTTTGTCTACAATACTTTTTTTTTTTTGAGACAGAGTCTCACTCTGTTGCCCGGGCTAGAGTGAGTGCTGTGGCATCAGCCTAACTCACAGCAACCTCAAACTCCTGGGCTCAAGCAATCCTTCTGCCTCAGCCTCCCGAGTAGCTGGGACTACAGGCATGTGCCACCATGCCTGGCTAATTTTTTCTATATATTCTTAGTTGGTCAATTAATTTCTTTCTATTTTTTTAGTAGAGACGGGGTCTCACTCTTGCTCAGGCTGGTCTTGAACTCCTGGCCTTGAGCGATCCACCTGCCTTGGCCTTCCAGAGTGCTAGGATTACAGGCGTCAGCCACCGCGCCCGACCTGTCTCCAATACTTTTAACTGCTTTAATTGACGTGTAATGAACTTTGCATCTCTAGAGTGTGCAATTTGACAGCTTTTGACATACACATACATGCCCATGAAGTGTCACCACAGTCAAGACAATGAACATATCCATCATACTTCTTTGTGCCCCTTGGAAATCCTCCTTCCCCACTCTTCTGTTCTTGTGTTTTCTATCACGACATATTAGTATGCATTTTCTAGAGTTTTCCTATGAAATCATGCAGAATGTACTCTTTCTTGTCTAGCTTCTTCATTCAGCATCCTTATTTGATATGTATTTATCTATTCAACTGTTGATGGACATTTTAGTTGTTTCCATTCTTACAAACATTTTTTTTATAAGATGTTGTAGGCCACCTGCTTTGTCTTCTCTCAGGTAAGTGTCTAGGAGCAGAATGGTTGGATGATATGGGAGGTGTATGTTGAGCTTTTTAACGAACTTCAAACTGATTTCCCCCGGTTCCTATACATCCTTGCAGCACTTGGCATAGTTTAGTCTTTTTAATTTTAGCCATTCTAACAGGTGCTTATCTCATCGTGGTTTTTAGTGGCATTTCACTAATGACTGATGGTTTTGAGCACCTTTTCACACACTTCTTTGCTACCCATTCATTTTCAGCTGGCGTTTGTTTAAATATATTGTCCATTTTTATGGGATTGTTTTCTTATTGTTGAGTGTTAAGAGTTATTTATATATTTTGGATACAAGTCCTTTATTTGTAAATATTTTCTACAAGTGTTTAGCTTGTCTTTTCTTTCTTTTAACAATATCTTTCAAAGAAAAGAAGTTTCTTTTTTATTTTTATAAAGTCCAATTTTTCCTTTTTTCTGTCATGGATCATGATTTTGTTATTGTGTCTAAGAAATCTTCATATAAACAAGAGTACAAGATGTTTTCCTACGTTTTATACTAGAAATTTTATAATTTTAGGTTTTACATTTAGGTATACAATCCATTTTTGCTTAATTTTTCTATCTGATGCATGGTGTGGCATAGAGTTCATTTTTATTAATTTTTCAGATAGCTCATGGATCGAGCATCATTTATTTGGAGATTGCTCTTTCTCCAGTGAGTTGCCTTTGCACCATTGTCAAAAATCAGTTCTCCGTGTATGTGTGGAACTATTTCTGGATTTTCTGTGCTGTTATGTCAACCTACTTGTCTGTCTTGATGACAGTGCTACATTGTACTGATTACTTAGACTTATTATAAGTCTTGAAATCAAGTACTATCTGTCCCCTAAGTTTGTTCTTTTTTAAAAAAGTTTTAACTATTTTAGGTCCTTTGCTTTTCCATTTATATTTTAGAACAAGTTTGTCAATTTCTAGGGAAAAAAATTCTTTTGATATTTTGCTTTGAAATTACATTGAATCTATATATCAATATGTGGAAATCTTAATAATATTGTGGTTTTTGCACCATGAACAAGGTACCTGTTTCCATTTAGATCTCTTTCATTTCTTTCAAATTTATTTTGTAGTTTTTGGTATGTAGGTCTTTCATATCTTTTCTCAGATTTATCACTAAGTATTTTATATTTTTCTGTTATTGTAAATGGCATTTTTGAAATTTTAATGGTCTATTGTTCATTATCGGTCTATAGAAATACAACTGATTTTTGTGTATTAGGTTTGTATTCTGAAACCTTGCTAACCTCACTTATTAGATTGAAGAGAGTTTGTGTCAGTTTAATTGTATCTTCTCCATAGATGATCATGTTGCCAGCAAATACAGCATTTATCTTTTTATCTGGCTGCCTCTTATTTTTCTTGCTTAACTTCATTGCCTAGAACCTCCAGTATAATGTTGAAATGATGAGAACAGAAATCCTTGTCTTTTCTCTGACCGTAGGGGAGTGTTTTTCCCTCCCCTAACTCAGTTTTCATCATTAAGTGTGATGCCGGCTGTAGGTTTTTATAGATGCTGTGCTAGTCCTGGATTCTTGACAGTTTTTGCCAGAAATCCAAGTTAGATTTTGCCAAATGCTTTTTCTCTGTCTAGTGAGATGATTATGTTTTTTTTTCTTTTATAGAGTGTTGATATGATGAATTACATTGAATGATTTTTTAGTATTAAACCAACCTTGCATTTGGGGACAAACCCACTAACTATGATGTATTAAACATTTTGTATATTATTGGACTTAATTTGCTAAAATAATGTCTGGAATTTTTTCATGCATACTTGTGGGTGATCTTGGTCTGTATTTTTCTATTGCTCTCTGCAAGAAGGTCTGGACCTCAGCCCAGTGGGACGCTGTGTGTATGTTGGTGGGGTGTGGGAGCCTTCCTCCTTGGGCACTCTCCCTGGGCCTAGGGGTAGTGAGTGCTCCTTGTATCTGCAGTTCTTGCATTCTTTACCTTTCTTTCTACTTCTTACCAGCCAATCCTTTGTTACTCCAATGCTCAGTAATGGTTAATAATTCTTTATTTTACATATTAATTTTCAATTATATTGCACAATGATTAGAGAATTTATCTCTATCATATCAACCTTTAAGATTTTATTGGCTTTTTGGGAAGGGGAATACTAGTCTGAAATAAATTTCTGCTCCTTTGGAAATAGCAACCACCAGTCTTTCTTTGCAATAGGGGCTAAAAGATAGATTATTATGTTTACAAATACTTTTTTCCAGAGGGCCAGAAAGTGAAAGATTTTTGGCTTGGGGGCCTTACAGTCTGTGGGG